>DWLS01000884.1:0-25605 GCA_018246255.1 Pachliopta kotzebuea
TCAATTTTACAGCTGTTCTATGATATTTGGTTATTATATATTCGGTTACTTGTGCTTGTTTCAGGAAATAATGAAACAATTTTAGTCAATAAAAGTTTATTACTGAATTAAAAGTAGTCATTACATACACATAAATACTTTTTTAAATTTAGGGTATAATTACATGTTACATAAATACTTTTTTAAATTTAGGGTATAATTATCTCGTTTCACAGAAACCTCTCGCCAAATTTTGGAAGTTTCTTTTTCGTAGTGGAAAATGGTAAGTAGACATCATACCATTATATACAAATATTATAAATACAAATGATTTGGATGAAGAAACAAGGTTTCGACAGACTTCCAGCCTACAGTAGTTTATTTTTTTTTGTAACTGTCAATTTTTTTTATGTAAATCGACATCAGTTGCACAATAGTTACGTGCAAAACTGTAATTACAACGGCCGACCGGCTTCCGTATACGACAGTAACAATGAAACTGATATCGATTCGAAAACGATCAAATTAGATCTCGGTCAATCTTTTTTTGAACAGACACGCAATTCCTCCAGCAATTTGATGTTTTACGACTACCTCAATAATAATCTCAAAATTTCATGCTGTAGTTTCCTAGTTTCCTGTAGTCTTGTCGAGTCTTTCTAGGCGACTACGTTTTACAGAATGTCCTGTAAAGATTATTTTATTTTACTACTGGCGAAGGAATCTTTTGGAACTCTTTGTGAGGAATTTACTGGTGGTAGGTCCTTGTTGCCGGAAACCCTCTAGGTGGGTAGTACTGCAGCTCTTACTTCTATCGCTAAATAGTAGTGTGTATGCTAGTGAAATAATTGAGGTAATTCGACTTCTGTCTTAAGGTGACGAGCGCAGTGTCATGTTAGGTATACCATCTTAACCACCGCTACATTGTTATGGGCGAGCGTATCATTTACCATCAGGTGAACGCCTTGCTTGTCTCCTCGGCTCGTGTTATAAAAAGAAAATTGTACGTTGTTGTGGAATTGTACGTTAAGTGATAAAAAATATGTTTTTTTGGATAAACAATATTTACTTACTAAAGCTTTTAATAAACAAGAATGATCAAAAGAAAAGTAATATTACAAAGATACAAATTCCAAGTATTCCATTCTTATTCGAATGAATCATAAGGTCGAAATTCATTGGCCGTGTTATTGACATATTTGTAACAAATTGCATACATGCAGGTTGTTCAAGGTGGTTAAATTTCGCAATAATCGCTACAACAGGCACGGGTCGTACATCAAACTTATAATACCGTGTTATTACAGCCCGATTTTTATTCTGAACAATTTCTAATTTAAATTATATAATTGGGTAGGTACACTTGACGGGCGGGAGCTGCTGATGCGAGCGCAATTTGCGTGGACCACTCACTCTTGTCACATCCACTACATTTCAAACGACATCGGGTCACAACGCGATGAGACACTGAATTTTATTAGAGCGTGTAATTCCTCTTTGAGATAAACCGAGTCGTTTACCTACCCCCGCATGTGGTATCGGTACTCGTCCAAATGGCGAGAGTTCAAGCTTACCTGGTTAGGGCTGGGCGCGTGTACCGGCCACCAGTTATCCAGCTATCGGTTGCACAACATATAAGTTAATAGTAATTACAATAGATGGCCATTGTTCGCGGCGGCCGGCCGGCCCGAGCCGGCATCGCGCGACCTTCAGCCGACTCACGCGCACGATTTTTGACCAATGTTCTTAATTACATAGCGTAAATAATACCACCTTTTGTTTGTGATGAATATACAAAATATATTTAATATTGAAATGTGTTTGTACCCGCCTTATTAGTTCTTAACATTCTCCACAGATTAACTTCTATATAATGCCTAAAGGTTTTCGTGTTCGCCCATTATGATGTTTTGACATATTCAATAATAATCATTATAATCATAAGGAATTTTTAATTCTGTACAAAACAAGTTACCTAAGCCCAATAGGTTAGTGAGAGGCAAAGTATTTTTCATTAAATTATAATTTAAACAAAAACTCAAATACACCGTATAAATATAACACCTAAATTGCTACAATCTATTATCTAGTATTTTGCGGTAATATGTTAATATTAACTTATTTCGGTGTATTAGGACTGTGGTGAAATTAATTAATTTCGTGTGAAGCGGTAAGGCCAAAGATGACACTGAATTAGTTCAAAATATTTTAGTTTTTATGTTTTGATAATCAGAATACAATAAGCTGTTTTGCAGAAGATTAATAATATGAAGGTGTAAACCAGCAGGACAGGTCCCAAAAACTTTTACCATGACGAAAACCGCAGCTGTGAAAACAAACAGTTGAATGGTGGAGTATAAGTTTAAAATAAAGCTAATTTACATTACGAAATTCAAATTGAAAAGCTTCAAAATAACGTTACAACAGCTCTATGTCATTATAGCACAAGAACAAACCGCGACTGGTTCGTTTAATATTGACACTCATTAGTCTATTTATTACCGCTGTAGATTGGTTATCTTAAACAATATTACCTTCTGTTAATAACATAGTAAAGTTCTAGTTTACTCGAAGTACTTTTTTAATGGACGTCAAGCTGCGTCGCGGAAGCCTTATTATCAGTTTGTTACAATCATCCTGCCCTATAACGCCCAGTTGAATATCTATACGATTAAACATAAATATTACAGAATGATCAATCGATAAATAATGACAATAAATTATTTATAAAGACATCTTGGTATTGGAATTCTATAGATTATATTAAGTGTTTACTTAAACTGAATCTACATACTTGATAACACATGATAATCTCAAATAATATTATATAAAAATAATGATGCAGCTAAGACAGAATTTTTTAAATTCAATATTGTTGCGATATAATAAATGTATAAAATTATCTGTTTATCCTCACGTGTTATATGACATATCCTTGATATGATTAAATATAACGGCGCAGGTATCTGGTTTAGTATTAAGTTATTGATTAATCATATAAGGATACGTTTTAATCAAGCCGTCATCGCATTAGCGCGTTAGAGCCACTTTTAATTAGATGGCTTATGCCGGAACAATTTTAATCGACTTTAACTTAACAAGGAAAAAGGACACAACGAAAGAAGAAAATATTGTACTAAAATTAATTATTGATTACATCAGTTGATTTTATCCGGTTGATTCGTGCGGATATGACTTAAGAATATATTTGCTAATGTTTTTGTATATAGTTTTTATTTTTTTTACGTATGTATAGGTTAATGCTTGACCACGATCTCACCTGGTGTTAAATGAAGATGTGGTCGATGATGGTAAAGCGCATTAACCTAGCAAATGCCTATTCACTCTTTTCTTGAAGAAGAGTTCTTTATAACTGTCGCTCTAAATACTTATATTATTTAATTTTTAAATATTCTGTAGAAGATTGAGGTATTGATGGACAAAATGAGAGAAACGTCATGAATGTTTGCTGGTAGATCTCTGTTACCGGAGACCGTCTAGGTAGATACCGCCGCAGCTCTTATTGCAGCCGATAAGCAATACTACGTTCCGGTTTGAAGTTCGCTGTAAGTTATTAAAATTGCTGAGGCAACGTAACTTAACACTAGATGATGTAAAGATGACGAACCGTGGTACAGTGTATACCATCTTAACCAACGTCATAATGTTATGGGCAGGCATATCAGTTACCGTTCGGTGAACGCGTTGCTCGTTTCCTGGCCTCCTCGAAACATAAAATCGTGAAATTACATTTAAATCTCAAATCGAAATAAGCTAAAATGCATTTTTTTTTCAATACGACACATTGATGCTTTATTTCATTATATTGTAAGATTTTTCACGGCATAATACCTTCGTGCTGCGAGGCAGTATGTCAGATATTATGTAAGAACCAAATCGTATCGATCGAGTTCAAGCTTGCGTTTTATTGGACACCAAGCATTGTGATATAGTTACAACGATGACGGTTAAACACCTGACATTCACGAACCACAATTAAACTAATTAATCATGCTCCAGATTTGGACAGAAGCTCAAAATATCGACCTAATTAGCCAGCTTAAAACGACTGAAAAACACAACAAAATTTTAATTACTTTAATCTTAGTGATGATCGCATCTCGTTAACAGATTGCATAAAGGCCAGCTCAAATGTATTTCGACCTAGAAATCCGGTACGGGACTCGGTCCAGTGTGATAAATACCGACACTGTAACAACTTTTTAATTGAATCAAAAAAGAATGATATAACGCGGCAAGAAATTTATAACACTGCGTTGTTTCTGCTCATGAGTATAACGCTTTGTGCTAGTAGGAATAAAAGCTATTTTCAATTATAATTCAATACTACATCGTTTAGTATTTAGTACATTTGATATGAAATGCCCATAACGAAAACATAATAACATGTCATCGGAGGTGCGTGCACATTATATTGGAATTCTTACACAAGAAAGAAAAGTCGGACAGTAGCAGCCTCGCTCCCAATAGCTCAAAATAATTTGGCGACCTTGTGCCGGCCTAAGTAATGCCCCCCGTTAATAAAGGCGTGTGCCGAGTTGACATCTGAGTACCAAAGATCCGATCGCCCAGTCAAGGTCAATCGGATTGATATTAAAATTGACTATTTATCTAAGCCTTAAATCACTGATCTAAAAATTATCTATAGTAACATATTTTATTTCATGAGTGATGATCTCAGTCGCCGGGTGCTGTTGAAGTTCTGCCAAAAGGTAATGATTGAAACAATGAATCTAAATAAAATATAAAGTGAGATTAATAGGATAAAGGAAGTAAAGAGGAGAAATAAGGATGACAAGTAAAAGAATGATGGTAGGATCTCGATGAACGACTTTGGCCTAACTCCCAGAGCACGATCTAAGAATGATGAAAAGGATATAAACTAAAAGATAATAAGTGGAAAGGAAAGAAATGAAGATTGAAATAGAGAAAGATGAATTAGGGTAAAAAGTTTAAAAGAAGAGTTAGTACCAAAAAAGGAAAATTGTGATATGTGTCTTTGCCCACATTGACCAAAGGAAGGAATAAATATAAAAAAAAAAATATTTTATTTGTTTAGGTTTATATCACATTGCTCATTGGGCCAAGGATTGGCGGCCGATGAGGCAGTAAGGTACTAGAGTATTGTACTGGTAAACGCAGTGCTAGAGGGCCTCCGAAAAGGTAGACCGAAGATCTGGTGAAGGACCTAGGAAACCAATAGATGCAGACATCGCGAGATTGGATTGGAGTGGAGATCTTTGGAGGAGACCAAGGTCCAGCAGTGGACGTCTATGAATGATAATGAGGTTTATATATACTTATTACGCTTACGCAGAGTTTTTTTTTCGACAATCAATTACGTTTTTATTTGTTGAGGCGACGAGATGAACATGGCACTTATCTGATGGTAATTGATACGTTCGTTCATAACAACATGGCCCTGATTAAAGTGTGAATTTACAGCCTTACATTGCGCTCGTAGCCTTGTGGCGTTATAAAATGTTAAGTTTTGTTACCCTAGTAATTTCACTAGCTTACAACGCCTTTCAAACCGGAACACAATAATATTTTCAGAGTACTATTTGTCGGCTACAATAGATGGGGTGGTACTTACCTAGATGGTCTCTGGTAACAGAAACCTACCACCTGTATTCAACATCATCATCATCTCAACCGATGAAAGTCCACTTCTGGACTGGACTGGTTTCTTGTATTTTTTTCTTTATCTCTTGTATTATTTGTTGTAAAGTACTACACGAAATACGATCTTTTGCTTACCACCTGTAATACATATACGTATATGTATACATGGAGCGACAGTAACTTGATTTTTATAGTTGAACATCGGGTTTAAGAGCCTTCTGTGGGACAGGCTTGTGTCCAGCCGTAGACAACCGCGAGCTGATGATGCATATAATTCTGGTAGTTGTTACCGATTAGACGACAGTAGCTTTAATAAGTTGCAAATGCCTGGTACACCAAATACAACTTATGATAACGCCAGGGTAAATTTTGGATACAGGAAATTTCCTTATTCGTTTCATAATATTGAGAAGCTTACTTGCAGCGACTTTAAAGGAATTTCTTTTCTAAAATTTTTTCTATTCTTACGTAACTATGTGCATAATACATAGCTAATTGTCATTCTCATCAATACCATAGTGTGTAAAAAAGTATTATTTATTCCAAAGAACACGTAGGTGATTCTTTATAAAAAGACCTGCTCAAGGATATGTACAATTCTCAGAAATAAGAAGAGTTAATAAAAAAAGGACCAGTTTGATAATTTACTGAGAAGAAACGATCTATCCGTGTGACAGAATAAGATTCGTTTTTGTTGAGCAGAAATGCAAATGAATTAACTGTGTTTATTATTTCATATTATTTATATACCTGATTTTATGCATAATAAAGACTTATGAAATAATAAGTTGATGTTATTCAGCAAGTTTTGAGTATACATATATGAACTTGTAAAGAATTCATAACGATCGATAATCGATAAGTTGTAGAAATTTACATTGCGCAGTGTAATATATCAATGTGTCGTAAAAACTCGTGCAACGCAGAATGCAGTTAATGCACAATTATAGGACATGACTGGAGCAAGGTCTTCGGTTGACATTTCAAAATTTGTCAGTTTTCACTCATTACTGTTTTAATAAACGGTTAGCCAAAAGTAAGCAATCAATTTGGATTGCAGTACCTGGTAAAGAGAAGTCGCTATTAATTCAGCAATGCTGTGATAAATCTCACAATTTTATCTGCATTTAGCAACAGTAATGTTAATTGGGTACTGCGTGCCGCCACATTAAAATCTCATGAACGTTTATCAAATTATTAATTGAAATGAATTTCAGTTGTCGACGATGGTACTTGGAAAACCATCTACGTTATCCTTTCGATACACTTTTATTATTATTCACTTGCTCCTAGTTTTATCTTCTCGGAACATTGCGGTCTGTCCTTGCGCGTTCTAAGTATTTTTTCCCTGTACGATTTGATGCTAAGTTTGACAGTAGGAATGCTGAACAAGGGCGACTGTCGTGGCCGGTCGCGACACGAAGCGTGACTCCGTCCCACCAATGTGCCCACTTGAACATGGTCTCTCAAATTCCTGGGCACAGTTCTATTCTGTTAGCTGAATCGCCGATAAAGAGAGGCGCTGAAGCTCTCGGAAAATTGGCTGCGATATAATACTCTCCGCTGTCATCTCAATGCCGTCTCACACACGTTTGTCTCAATACTTTTTGCGCCTACTAAATAATTATTAATTGCTCTTTGTTAATATTCATGTAAGTCAATCGATGGACATTAGTGTCAATGTTTAATAATACATTTTGACACAGTTACTAATGTAAATCACAGCCTAACTTCCATTTATATATAAGAAACGTAACAATTACTGCTTTACTCAAACCTAAAATTAAATGATTTTCTTATGCATATATTTTTTTACTATTAAATAATATTAACAATAATTAATAAATGTACATGATCTATTAATTATAGAATAGATTGCTTTAAATTTATTGATGATTGGCTTATCATGACTTTTGCTTTTGCTTGTTTTTGACTAAAAAAATTATTTAGCTGCAAATAACTAGTTAATTGTATTAAATGATATTACTATGTAAATGTAAAAATATACAATTAATTATTGCTTACCACATCGATAGTATAAATTTAAAATAGATTGTTTATGGAAGTCGGTTGATAGCAAGTGGACGCGTATAGCTGAACATCGGGTTAAGTGGCATTCTTTGAAAGAGTCAGCAGCCAGCAATCCACTCCCGCAGGTTCGTAATGATGATGATGTTTATGGAAAATCAAGGCACATGCTAGTAAGTCTTAACAAATATTGTAAACTTTGTCAAGATATTTAAAATTTTACAATCCTTAAATATTTCACGGACAGTGTTAAATTTAGGAAAAAAAACATGTATTTAAGAATTTTTTGAGGACAGAATTTAAACTATATCAGTAGTGTTTTTTGTATTCCTCAAGGAAGTACGCAATCCTGATACTAGACTTATTTAACAGGAAAACCTGCGTGTTTTTGGAAAAACCAAAAAACATTTTTAGTGAAAGAACCCATTATAACAAAGAAGTGCACCTGGCTGTCCTTGATATGGTGCAATAAATTAGCAAATTGTTTTGCTTGTACGCAATAAGGATGTAGGAACGGATGAAAGGCAAATATTTCTACGAAATAACAATATTTCACTAAATACCCTTGAAGTGACCTTGCGGAGAAAATAATTTGTGACTGTTGCAACACATAATTATTAAAGCTGCGGTTTTTCCGAATAATTTCAAGTGACCCTTTCACTTTTTATCCCCTGGTTAAATGTAAATTACTATTACGTATAAAATCCAAGAAATTATCACAAAAATTTAATTCGCGTGCAATGTTTTTTAAAAGAATCCTAATAAGGAATAAAGGCTTCTGCGCAAAAAGGTTACAAATTAGTGTTTTCTGGTGAATGTATAAAACTTAAAAAATACATTAGGACTTTAGAAATGAATATTTAATACGCAAAGCTAATAAGTTAAATATTTAACTGCCCTTGTGACTCAATGGTTAAGCGCTTTGTAACAAGGAGGTGCCTAGTTTGATGCAGGGGCCAAATATTCTCGTATTGTAAATCAGTTGTATATATCAAGATCAGAAGTATCGTGTATAAGCACTCTTAACCATCTACAGCCTCATTTAACAACTATATTTGCTCAATTACTTTTTACATTTGATCAGATCAATGTTTATAGGGTACATTGTAAATATTTTATCTGCCTACGAAACGCCTACACTTGTTGCAATACATCTAGACGTTTTCACTAATATTATCTGTGGCACGTAAGCCGCTTAGATGACGAGGAAGATATATCCGCAGTTTGTCACGTTTGTGTATTATATTCCGCTTCCCATGTACATTATCTTATAAAAATATGGATCTGTACTTATATTTGGCAATGTTACACCATAGTTTACATAATACAATTAGCCGACTGCATCATCCACATTCACTATTTCGACCTTAGCGAGAGTGGTGAGAAAATTGTCTTAAGTGTTTTGAGGAATGGAGCCTGTAGCTCCCGCAGCGAGAATAGAGAGAGAGCATTATAAGAGCTGATTCTTCTATTTATTAAAAATCACTTTATGTTCTCATGACAGTTTAGTCTGTAAGACAATTGTACTAGATATATGTATCGCGGAGAGACGCAGATTCGATCTCCATTGACCTCTGGCTTCCGTTGAAGGAAACCGAAATGTTCCAAGCTTTTGTATACTTCTGATATCTATCAGACCGTATTTGGCCATAATAGTGGATATATCTCTCTTTGTGAGCAAAGATCTCCAAGGACCAATAATTGTAACAAAGCCTATCTATAATTAAAACATTTATGTCGGCCCTGCAGGAGTTTGAAGAACTTTTTCCAACCAGTTAACGCCGTTATCCACCACGTTGACTATATGAGTATTCGAAAATGCCATGTCCTTTAAATTTTTTTTTATTGGGTATGTTGGTTACATTCTTAATATAATAAAATTTAATGGAAATCGTACCGCGTGTAGTTTCATTCACTGCACTCACAAACTAAGCTATCTGTATTATGTTTAATTTTCAAACTCCAATTTAAAGTACTACTAGGTGGCTGTAACGTTGCAGAATGTCAAAAAAATCTTTTTATCATTAGAAGTAGAAAGTTTTTCATGATTATGGTTGTTATAAAATTTATATTATCACAGTAAACGTGTATAAGTAAAACAGATGTTTATACATCATTAAAAACTTTAATGCTTTTATATATAAAGATAAATGATCTTGTAAGCGACATCGCAACCCTGTACCGAATGATATGGTTATGTAACTCCGTGTTAGAAGATGGCGTTAATCTTATCGATGAAACGTACACGATGTGGTGCAAGACAGATTTATGAGCAGGATAATGTCAAAGCGACATCTCCCGAGTGCACCGTGGGCGTACGCTCTGACAATTCAACTATCCGGATAATGCGAGGAGAGGTGAAACCTACAGGGCTGAACAGGTTTCAGTAACGGGCCAAACACTTTATTATCTAAACCCGAGAACGTTATAAGTATAATCCTTTACATGTAAGTTCAAAGAGGTTCTGATAAAAACGATGTATTTAATAAACTATAGCTCCAATACTAAATTAAATTTAAACAGTATGTTCAGCACAATGTTAAAAATGACAATTATCTTATATTAGTATAATCTTCTAAGCTTTTCTTTATTACCTATACCTATCGCTGCCTATCCTTACATTACGTACTTGTTTCTTCTTCTGAATCAAGAATCATCTTTTTCTGAATGAAGAAATGAAAATTCGTTTTCATAAATCGTTAAATACATTTTTAAATTAAACATTGATGGAAGTATCTCTGAACTTTCCTTTCTAGTCTTAATAAAATATTTATTTTCAGAATTACTAAGATGAGTACCTGATGGTAACGCCTGTTTATAGATAAGCTTTAAGGCAGAAGTAGTCGCGTTACCGACTACTAAATTAATTTTAATTCTTCTTGCAAAAGAAAATTCGAATGATATGAGTATTACATATCATTGTAAGTTATCAAATATTTTTTTTACAATGAGCCAATGCTTGACCTAAATTTTAAATGGAGTTAAGAGACAATTAGGTTATGGATGGTGAAGCATACTTACTTAAAATTTACTGGCATTTCTAAGTTCGAAACCGGATTTAAAAAATTCTTACCCCTGACTAAATAAAACAAGCTTATGATTTAGTGTATAATAAAGGACCCTCGTGTTACTAAAAGCAGTAATTCACGTAAACCTAAACATATACCGCCCACGTTATGTTCCTACAGCTTGAGTACGGGGTTTCTATAACACTGACTAGTGCGAATTTTCAGATGTAGCATTCTTACTTGATTAACTATTCTTGGAAAATATTACATTCTTCGCAACGGTTTTCTTCATGGAAAGCCAAAGCTTAGTGGGGATCAAATTTATCTGCACTTACTATGGCTATTATCGCTTTAATATTCATTTAACTTAATAAAATTTAGAAAACGTATAATTATCTGGAATAGAACTTATCTCTAATGGGTAGATCGATAGCTGTTTTTGAATGATTGATGCCTGGTACGTCTCAACTGAACAGTGAGACAGATATGCCGCAGGCAGCTACTCTTGACTTTTAACCTGCATTCACAATTAAATTATCTTGTATGTCTATCTATACGAAGTAGATTATAACCTATTATTTTATTTATAAAGAAAGCAATATTTATAAATAAGAAAATTATTGAAGATAGACATCGCATCATATGTAATAATAACAAAATTTCAACACTTATGTTGTAGGAAGCAACGGATTCTTTAGCCCATTGGTGGCCCTAATGTATAATTATTAGTGACTACATTATATTAATAAATATTGTAATGATTTAATTTTTTTCTTTTATCTTTGCTTAAATCATTCACTGGTTAGCGTCATTCTTCACTGTTATCAAAAAGCTTAGCAATAAGCGCAATCCCATATCAACATAGCAAAACACTTTGGGGTGTTTCAAATTTCATTTAAAACTTTGAAATTAGCATGTAACTTGTAATTTTTCTTCTTACTTCGCTTTATAAAAAATATCAATGCATCTACTTATATTATCTAATCGTCATAAGTACAGAAATCCGATTCAATATTTAGTATAACATCTATACGAATGTTAGATGAAAATAAAATAAATAGCAAATATGTTAATAGGTTAAAACTTGAAGATTCCTGTCTTATCTGTGTAACACTAAAAATTAACTTAGGAAAAATGTTTAACATAATGTTTTTGTTGCTGCCTACATGCCTCATAGCATTGCTTTAGAGATACTTGCTTCTAAAACCTAGCCATAATGAGATGCTATTGATTTATTACATTTTTTGCTGACATTTTGATAACTTTAACATACTTTGTAAAGTATATTACGATTCCCTATTACTTATGCGAAAGAATAATGTAGACCTGCAACAGAAAAAGTGTCGAAAAGAGAACGGAGCCCTGAGAAGCACCAGCTTAAAAAGTAATTGAGTCAGATAAGCACATTGCGATAACCAAACAGAAAGACTGTTCCAAAAAAGAGTCCTTAATGCAATAATTTACGCTAAGAGATAAGGTGCAGACTTGAAGCTTGTTGATCAAACGCGAATATATATCATGGCAAAAGCCTTAGAGACAACTTCTGCTTTCCCATTAATCTCTAAGTAGTAGTAGCAGTCCCGGCCTATAAGTAAATGGTATTTACTTAAAATTTCGCAGCAGACCGATTTCGATACTTTCGTTCTTTGAAAAAGTCATAATGTTATGAATATTTCATGAGCCGTTAACAATCAAGGGTTGGTAACCTTCCAGGCATGTTTGTACAATACCATAATCGACTACATAACTGGCGGGGTTTGGATAAAAATTCATCCAACCTTCGCCAATTATGTAGTCACGGTATCAAACTAGAGACCTCGATATTAAATGCAGTTAACTCATTCATTTCAGCGTAGTAATCGTTTAAAACAATTGGTGAGGTAATTTTATAATGCTTCTAGGGTCTTATTAACTACTCAGCAGATGCTATCAAAAGCACAGATTATACATAAAATAGCTTTTAAGCTAGCATTGTTAGCACTAATTGCAGCACCCGTTGATGCCCGCCCAGCGCTCGCCGCCGGCCGATTCCATTGTAACTTTATTACCGGTCCCCACCTTCCGCAACTTGGGAAGTAGAATATTGTAAAGAGGAAAGTACGTTTCATTATCTTGTGGATACAAAGCACACACATTTTATTCAAGGTTCATTACCTTAAAATATTTATAAAATATTATTTACTATATCGAGACAAGGGAAATTTAAAATATAGTTAATATATGTCTTCTTTAAAAATTTAGATAATAATGGTTTTAAGCCACTTTATAATGTAATCACGAAAAACCAATAATTTTATTGGTATCCCAAAAACTATCAATTACGAAAGATACCACATTATAGAAGAACAACAAGGTCACGGATCTGTTATACTACAAAAAAGAAGAACGGATATGAATATATTTTTTTCGTACACAAACAAAATAGAATAAGCATCTCTCTTACGGATCCCACTACCCAGGGAGTCAAGACCTTCTCTCATAAAGTTGGCTAAGTGTGGGTTGGCAGATGAATGAAGGAATTTCTCCAAACAAATAGATATTTCAAGAAAACAATTGTGTTCCATAAATACAACCGAGAATTCATTTATGGAAGACATAATTCAAAATGTTTTACACCATCTTTTATGGCGTAGTAAAGACAGGGTTAAACGAGAATATTAAGCTAATTAAATACTTTAAAAAAGATTGTACATTTTTTACTTTTAAATGATTAATAATAGTTTTAAAAACTGTTCGTGATGCAGATGCAAATATAGCAACGATGATTAAAACCTCATCAATTTCATCAAGCACTTCATCTTCTCGAAACAGATGCCGTAAGGATCTTCGTATTTCACAATTACCTTTCAAGGCGTTGAATAAAATAATTATGTGTATGAAATAAATGAGTTCAATCATCATGAGAACAGGGCATTCATGATAATGTCTTCTTCCATATACGGGATATTAACTAAATAAGAAAATACGATGATGAACGTTAATGAGAATCTGTAAACGAAATGAATTAGATGTTTTAAAGGTAATTTCAGGACTAGTAACAACTCTAATATAGTATAGCTTTTTCGAAGACATTTAATCTACACTACTTTTTCAATGCTTCATTTTTTTAATATTTATTAGAATATTTCATATATTATAGACACAGTTATCTCAATCTTCAAAATGATTCATCGTTCACGTCAATATAAATAGAAATTAGTTTTTTTTCTTTCCTACCTGTCTTAGTCATCAGTCAAACACAAACAAGCCGGTTACCACTAAAGCAAACAGGCTTAAACAGCTGATGCAATCATCTTTACCAATAATAAAGGTAAGGATATCAAGATGTGTCAGAGTGGCTATTGCATAGGGCCGTTCAGCTTTGCCTAGTCATCGATTGCACCGAGATCGCAACTGATTATTGCTGATTGTGCTGCACATTTAGCTATTTGTGGCTAATAGAACAGAATTGAATTCATTTGGACTGTGTGAGCAATATTGAAATGTCTTATATTATCAAGACAACTTGTTAAGTGCCGCGTGAGATATTATTTTATGACGTTACTAGGTTAGTAAACAACGTAGGGATTATATTAATTTAGTAGGTTTGAACTATCGTGCGGCTAATTGATAACGGTCACTATCAATTAATTCTTAAATCTTTATATAAATAGATACATTTGTACCTAAAAGAATTCTATACCCACTGCCACGGTGAAACAGCTAAATTTACTGTGTTTCGATAGGAAGGACGCTGTAGTGTAATAAATTACTTACCCGCTATCAAGTATGTGCTTTTTTGTTGTAAATGTTCACTTCAAATGATTATATATACAAAAAGCATTTTTTAATCAATAAATACGAATAGACACTTTTATCAGTATAACAATGTGAAAAAGAGAGATATTTGTTGGCTGACGATGCTGATGAATAGCGACATTTAAAATTATGATTAACAATATTTCTTTTTAAAACACCTTATTTTAGTTGTAATAGGTTAAAAGCATAAAAAATATAGGAAAAAGGTCGGCAAACTATTCGATTAAAGTGCATTTTTTGGTTTCCATGAAGGATAGAATAAACCTATTTATAAAAAAAATCTGTTGTTTCAAAAACTTTAATTGCTAATGTCTTTCCTACTTACTTTAATTTATTACAATTACTTTTTATTTCTTTTATATCTGTTAAATGATCATAACGCGTATAAATTTGCGTCAGTATGTAGGTTAGTAGTTACAAATAATTACAAGATATTTGATCATTTTTTTCTGCAACGTTATGTCAGCTGAGGCCGGGTTCTGGTGAAATATTATCAACGTTATTACACTGGCTAAGCTGTGAAGATAAAATCAGTATAATCATAATGGAGGACTTGTCGACCCCATTCAACTGAACTGCAACGAATATCATAATTCACGAGAGTCCAAGGTGAGCTAATGTACCGTGATTATGAGTAAAAGACATGTTAATGTAGACTAAGTGCGGAACTGTTAAGTGCGAAACGGACACAGTTCCATATCACCAGTTATATTGCGTCAGTTTAACGCAGTCAGGTATGGTCTACATTCTATCCTTGTAGTCATATTTCAAGATTAAGGTTTGAAGAATTATTTTAATAGGTAAATTATTGTGAGAACTGCGCACAAGAAAAGGATTCGGGATAAAAAATAAATAATTCTGAATCACATAAAACAAGTTCAGTAGAAACACGCAAATTACCTTAACAATTAAATGCTTATGAACTTTTAGGTAAATCCTGCAGAGAAATCAAAATATTTAACTCAAACTGAATGCTAACTAAAGAAAAACTTCTGCGATGTAATGGGTAGTCGGCAGTATCGTACAAGAGTTTTGGGTTCAGTTCTGGCTCATGTACAGTGAAGGTCGAATGGTGGTAAGGTTTCTTCGTAAGCGCCTGGCTAGCTGCCACCCCCATATAATTAAATCTTTGTAATATTAGTAGTAGTTAGTGTTCTACGTATCAACATACAGTAGCCACTGTAAGCTGGACGAGTTTCACCACCTTAGCCACTTAATATAAAATTGAGTGTTTGTCGACTGCGAATAAAAAATAACAACGGCTAAAGTACCAGAGCGCGTGCGCGCGCGCAAATCATCTCTTACACAATGTTCATATAAAAGCTACTTTGTAAATAGTATTCAAAACAATCAATTCAAAGTATATATATTGACTAACCGCTGAGATAACGGTTTAAATACGAGCCAAGGTTACTTCGGAACTATGACTGAAGCGATTGCGATGCTTATGCAAGTATTCCGTGCTTTTGTCTTTCAATTTGTGACATCTCTTTTAGAAATATCGGGTTCCGAGGCTATCGATATTTCATAATGGATTTAGGTAGCGGTAATCGATTGTCTGGCGAGACGAACATCGAGTGCCGGAACAAACAATTTATTTGATACCTGTTAAAAGTTTTGCAACAGGTTTCGCACGGACCTTCAAATTAACAATAATTGGTCTTGTAACTAAATATTTATTAAAAATCATGTTAAAATTTAATGAACTGAAATATTAGTAAAAGTAAAATGCAAGAGTTACGTTTCTAAATACAGATATCTTTGGCCTAGAGAAGCATAAAATACTCGTTAACATTGTTATAGATAAAACAAAACGATACTCCGTAAAAACGTCCATCATCGTTGAAGGTCAGCATCAAAATGTAGCGTATGTCGGTAGCTCTTAAAAAAAGTAGATTGGTGGGCGATGATCTATTGTTACAGCTATAAATGTCAACGGCGCATTAGTTATCGCTCCCTAATGTGTCTTTGGCAACAATATTATCAATAAATTGTATACTCCGCGCCGTTGGGCTACACCTAATTTTCACAAATGTACTTATGTAGCTAGAAAAGGCATTAAGCCTCTTAAATTTAATAGGCGTGTTAATTGTTTAGTTTACAGTTTCCAAAGAGAAACTAAACAGTTACAATAAAGTTTTAGGCTAATGATTTCAAATTATTTTCTTTTCTGCTAGCACGCTGTTGTTGAAGAAAAAATACAATCTGAACAACAATTTAACGCACAAGTATAGAACAGAAATCTTACAATAGAAATACATCATGAAATACATCTATAATAGAATATAGTGGTATACCTCCCTTATTATACTGTTTAGGAATAATCTAGTCAATTTATTTCAGCATATATAAATATAATTAATAAAACATTGCATGTAATTCACTTCGACAATCTTTGAAATGGGTTCCGTTATAGCTGAAAGTAAATTCCGTGAAATATCTATTTCACTCTAATAGTCAAAGGCCTATTATATGATGTAACCATAATCTTTAGTACTTTTTTTTCTATATCAATTGAACAGCACGCCATCTCGAAATTGCGCTTACCGCATCTATGTGCTCTATTTCCTTGGTTCGGTTGTGTAATGGCTACGCATTTCGAGACAACCTTTGGTGTCTCAACTCAGCACGACGTGATCCTGCGCAGAATAACTGAATCGAATCTATTGCGTACAACAATTCAATGCTACGGTTGCGCCCATAATAAAGTAAAAAAAATCTTTTCGTTAGCCTACATTCATTTAATAATTCAACATTTCTCTTGCGACTACCAAATTTATCAAAAGTAAATAATTGAAGGGAGAGAAGAATTGAAAACAAAAGTAGATTCATAAGTAAATTACAATACAAGAAAATTTTAAATTCGTTTTAATCTTTTAGAACACACATTGCACAAATAACTACGAATAATAATAAGTAACGACTATCAGTAACTCGTGTCAATGAAAATAGCGCATCAATAAGAAGAAGAGAACAAAGATACTCATTTAGCAAGCATAGAGTGTGATAATCGTTGCCAGTTGGACTGTGAACACGGTGAAGAAAACAAATAATCATTGGCACAGGGTTGACAGGGCTTCCATGATCTCTACAAATCGCATGACCTTTCCAAACGCTGAGGTCCACCACCTAGGGCGGTTTAAGTGGATGAAAAACACCACATAACCCGGACTACTCACTACAAGGAAAGCTTTTCTTTCCAAAGAGATCCCGCTAAAAGAAAAAAAAATAAAAAGTTGGTTGTACTTCAAATCTGTTGAATAAGTCTATAAGCAGTGTATATAAATTGAAATGATGATAATAAAATAAGTATCCAACCACCAATAAAAAGAGGCACATACAGTATAAAACAAGGAATAGGTGGTCTCTTCTACAATCGACCTCTTTCAGACAACCTGCAATTGGAAAATATTTAAAACTGTATATAATGATTTCAAATCTATTAAGACATTATCATCTAAATCTCAAAGCTTAACTTGACTATAATTATTAACAATTAATACTGCTATGTTTTAGTTTTTAACATTAACAGCAATTGTATTGCGTATGGTATTTAGTATTATGGAACTCTCATGTCAGTAGATTTAGTACTGGAATTATTTTTGAAACACTAAACTTCCTAGAATCTAAGTAAGAAATAAACAGGTTATTTTATAATATATTGTTTAAAATGGTAATGATTGGATCACCATTATCACTTTTATGCATGATTTCAATAATTGATTACAGTGTAATAAATGAAGAGTCTGCTCATTGTGTCTTGTAGTCTTCCAGTGGTGTATTTGGTATATAGTTTAATTATGTCTAAAGTAAATAAACGAATTCAAATTTAGTTTCATTAAATGGACAATAAGTTTATTTAGATTCCAATAGAGCTCCGTAAATTTGTCAAGGAATGGCGCGGCGTGGCATGGCGCGGCGTCCGCTTACTTCGACCGCTACAATCCTCCACAGAAGGCTTAATAAAGTATCCGAGCAGATGTAAATGGAACAGCGAGCACGACCCGAGGCTAGGGCGGGGTCCGGACAACACTTTCATATTATTACGGCCGCATTGCGCGCACACAGGCGCGGCGCGCACGCGCACACGCACGCGCACGCGCACGCTTAGATCGCGGCGGACAAGCCGCGCACGCGATACGACCACTTTCAATGATTCGTTAGCGAAATCATTAGGAGATGTAATGTCGGCATTGTAATACGTGTTTATGGTTATTTAAATTATTTATTTTTATTGATTGTTTTTGCCTTGTTACAAGACAGAAAATAATGATAGCCGTATGAATAACTCCCCTATTATACTATAGTATTGCGCAGGCGATCGTAAGACTACGTAATTCAGGCGTTTGGTATCGGAATCTGTATCGAGAAAATGAGTTGTCAAGTGGGTATGGATTGGCGCATTCATCATTTGAAATACGGGCAACGGTAGTTGTATGTGTAGACAAGTTAGGACGTATCTGTTGACTACTATGCCCAAATGACCGATGTCCGCGACTTGTGGAATAATCACCGTGTATATTAAGGCATATCATAAATCAATACTATAAAAGAGCCATTCACACATATTACAAGCGAACAGAAGGTCATGTGTAGTGTTAACAGAACTGTGATTTATACGACCATTTATAACAATGCACTGCTTATTTGCAATAGGTATCCAAAAATCAAAATTAAGTCATGAAAATACTTTAGTCCTCGGGCAACCAATAGTATGCATTCTGTAGAAATAAAGCAATTTTTTTTAAGATCCATTGTCGAAATTGCAGTTGTAAAATTTTACCGTTTTATAATTAACATTACCGTTACCGAAATTTTGTTATTATTACAAAAATCGTTTGGATTGCTTAATCAAGCGAGCACTGTGCCAGCACGTACATTTCGAGAACAAGAATAATTTGGATTTTAATATTGTTTGCGATTGTCGAAACCGCAGACCCCACACAGATACCCTAAGTGCAAAGAAATCACCTGAGAAATCCGAGATGAGTTGATTCACATCTAGAGAAACGTTTTGAATGACTAAAATATAAATCATTGATAATATCATACATTTATCGGGAAGTTTCTGATTTATCCATTGTATAGATGATTGGTTAGGAAAAGGTTCGTAGAGATGAAAGTTTACGCATATATAACATTTTTGCTTTGATTATCAACGTAAAAGACTTACGTGTAAGGATCTAACAACTTAGATAAAAAAAATATACAAATATTAAAATTGTGCCGAGTACTTCCAATTTAATTCTTTTTTTTTTATGAGCAATTACTATCAATAGGAAGACATGATGAGGATTAATTATTGTAATGTTAAGCTAATATTAACCAAAAATGTTTTTTTTTTATTATTATATACGTAAATTTTTCTTATCTTCGCACAATTGAACATTTACTTCATTTTATCTCTAAAGTTGTCAAAGCTCTATGGTCGAGACATGCTGACTATTAAGACATGAGTTATATTGATTATACAGTATACTGTTTACCTAAATTGTAATTTTTGTTCTAGTGTTTAAAAAAAAATGTTAAAATATATCGCAAAACACTTCAGAAGCAATGGGGCAGCAACCTCCCGTTAAACGGGCGATCTCATTTGAGTCGTCTTCAACGAACACCGTTCACCCGTTCATTAAGTTCGCATGTCTGTCCATCAACCAGATTATTGCAATTATTTAAATTCACACCTTCGAAACGTGAAAAAGTCGCTTTTTACGTTTAATATTTCGTAAGCGCAAGGAAATGACGTCTCATTCGAAAGGTATAATTAGGGACAACCTTGGTCTTCAGGGTTGGACCGGATTTATGCGCTCCTGACAGTGCAACGTTGACGTGATAATTGTGCGATGTTTCGACATGTATTATGTGAAGCTTTTTCATGAAACGATGTCGCTATTTACACTTTGTAGTGCTAATTAGATATGTTATTTTACGGTAATCGACAACAAGAGATGTAATTAAGAATTTTATAGATTTAAAATTCGTAAAATAAAACGAATATCAACTGGTAGTGGTCGATGTAATATAATGTAATGTTATAACTACTGACTTTTAATTTAATATATTTGTAATGTTAAATACTTAATATTTAACAAAACAGTTTTATTACATTTTTATAATACATTATTTATCTGCAGCTATATGGAAGTTATTTGAAGATCGCAAAGAATTACATGCGAGAACACAACAAGCAACAAAATGTGAAATTAATTCCAGCGGCGGGCCCGGCTTCCGCGTTAGCTGGCTCAATATAGAACGGAACACTTACACGCTTGGAACAAGGCTCGGGAATGGACATGATGCGATCCAACGTACCGCTATCAATTCCCGCTGTTGCCTTGGGCACGCCCAGGGCACTAACCCTTGTCGCAATATGCAGCATTATGCACCCAGAGCACCGCGCACACTCGCACTGATAAAAGGTGTAGGTGTAGTAGTTCGTCCAGTAGAATAGATGGCTACCCTCCCTTTCACTAACGTAACGGCGCCGTACTTATAGCTCAGAAATAACAATTTGTGTTAACGAGCTATTTAATTTTTGGCTGCCTCATATTTTTAATCGATTTATCCGACTGTTTATTTACAATAACACGGAATAAATCGCTTATTATTTATTGGTCGAGATGCTTGAAGTTCTTTTCTATAACTTAGCGCATACTATTGCTATAAATTCTCCCTGTTGTTGTATTGCGGAAAACCTTCTAGATTATAAAAGCATAACCGTCAGAATAGAACTTCCGTTCATACTCGATGATTGTTCGAGAATTCCTAATTAGTAACGTTTCTAGGAGGTCAAGAGGAGTAACTGTTCGTCAATTTATTTGTGGGATTAGTACAAATATTTGATATTGTACAAACTGTGTATGTTTTTTTGAAAATAACCAAGGCTGGTGCGGGTCTATAAATACGGGCAAGAATCCAATAAGGTATCTATCCATATATTGATAACAGATAAGGCTGTCACCGACGGGGCGGCGGCTGGTCACTAAATATCCGTCGTGATATACGGCGGGCGCTGCGATGTCTACACTGGTTGCGAAATTAGAGCGGACCGAACGCGCGCGCACCGCCCGCGCGTGCGCAGTCCCTGCGTGAGTACTACTGATAAATTCAATTTCAAATTTGGAATTCGCACGATGTTCTGAACACAAAAATCTCATTTTTTTAGACTCATAATGTTAACAGCCATTGTTCATAGTTTTATATTTTTTTAGTTGTTTAAATTGTTTTTCAGCAAAAGTCTTCAATTAATTCATATTAAATTTTTTATTAATAAGTCAATTATCACAAATATATACCACAAAATTATAAGTCTTAAGTGATAATAATCTACTCTTAAACTTTATCAATTGCAATACATTTATTTCTCTTGGATTTTAGGTTAATTGCTAAATTTACCGTTTACATTTTCTTAACACAGATTACCATCAATTAAAAAATACATATATAAATATTAGTATTTTCTTGTCCAGAAATTGAACTTTGCTACTTTACAATGTATATGTATATGAAATGTGCATTCGTCAAAAAACTTTTCTTCACGAGATATATAAAATGTAATAAGCTTTTTAGAGATTTTAATTAATAAAAAATCTGATTCTACTAACTTTTTATTAATGTACTGGAAGTTCTTAGCTTTTCTCTTCTACAGCCACAAGAATAAATAAGAATCTATAAATAAGATCTTTTATTGCTTGATTATAATGTTAACTGTTTTAATTAAAGTAGAAGCAAGTATAAATGAGCAAATAAAGCTAGAAGAATGTGGAAGAGAAGTTTTGTGTTTGTACTGGTGAACAACTATCTGTTATTATGATCGTTTGATTTAATTGTGATTATTTAAAAAATTGTTGACGTATGGCAGGTGGAGAAGCCCACATCTACTAATGACTATTTGTTGTTGTTCATTTCTAAGGTGAAGCTTCATGTAATTATATAATTTACCTAGAATTATAAAACACAGTCATTATTTTTAGTGTTTTTTAAATCGAAAAATTCTACAAGCAAACAACAATTTTATAATTAAAGTCAATCATAAGCTCAGAAGATTTATCTTTTTGTCATGATCCTACAAAGAGAATATTTTTGAAAACATGGCCTTAAATATTTTTCATTATACATAACATTTTCTTCATTTTATTTTCTCGTCGACCCATTGAATTTTCAGAAGTACTTCTCTATTAGATTACTAATGAAGATATCTCTATGAGTATTGTATAATATTTTTATGGCCAAAAGGTAAGAGGCGAGAACTTAGAGATTATGTAGTCTAAAAATAACTGTTTTATCTATTAATTATATTATATATAATTAATCGAAGTAGTATGTAAACAAATATACTAATAATTTAATATTTTCTCAGTCTAATCACGTTGATTGATTTTCCACATAAATTTTTTATTTATATTACTTACATTATAGTAAATCAAAAATATTTAAGTAGGTCATGTTTTTTGATAATTTAGAATTATATATGTATAATAATAACAATTTTGTATTATTGAATACTTAACAAATTTATAGACAACTCATAGAACAACATATACGTAGTTCTAATTCAGCTGTATCAGATTGGAATTCGGTAATTCGCATCGTCATTGTTGGCTGTAAGACACGAAAGTCGTGTCCAGGTCGCCTTTACGAATCGAAGGCAAGCCTAATGTCAAATGAAGGTTTATTGTAAGGTTCGCAATAAACAATTAAACACACCCTAAGTAAATAGAATGCTACAGTCCATTAAAACATCGACCATTATTGTAATTCACATAAAATCTTACTGTACGATTACTTTTGGTACATATATAGATATATAAAGGAAGGTTTAATGTAAAGTGTTTTATTGTATTGATTGCTTCTATTTTTATTATTTGTATGATCAAGTGCGTGACTACATTAACATAATCTAGGATGTAAATTTCACCTGTCTAAAATAAACCTATTCACTTTTAACCCTTAAAGATTAAAATTAAGTCTTTGTTACAAATTATTTGTAATCCAAGATTACGAAAATCATCATCAACAGCCTCCATGAATCAATTACTTGATCCTTTCACCATTATCTTCTACCTTATGCTTCCCTCATCAATGCACATGCAGCCAAACTGTACATTTTGCTTAAAGTAATAACATTAATTATAAGGTTTTTAAACTTGTTAGATTTTCTCAAAGATTTTTAGAGATACTTTGCTTTTATATAGCAAACTACTTATTTTAAGTTAATGTCGCATTAAAGTGCACAGTTACACAATGCAAATATTATTTATATGGTCATTTCAGAGATATTAACCACGGACTAGCAAATTGTAATATATCGTATAAAGAAAACATCAAGTGAACTAAGTAATGTACCATTTGTAACCTCTCATTACCCTATACAATTACCCTACACCGGCGTAAGGTACGACGCTTAGCGTCAAAGATAAATGACCATGTGCACAAATTAAACACCCACCGCATTGATCGATCGGCCTCTTCATTTTTGTACCGGACACGCTTATTAATCATGCCGTCGGTAATCTTGTGAAATTTATTACCTCTAAGCGAATCTGCCTTTAAATTTATCAGCGAAATGTGTGGGCTATCTTCATTCAATATTCAAATTAACTAGAAGTAACATGATCTCAATACGTACTGTAATTTTGCGCCATACATCAATACTACCGAACGTATATCATATATTTGCCGACGTAACCGATTAACAGCTTGTCCAGCATTTGTTATGTACATTTAATATAATATTCATCTGAAACTACAGATTGTATTTGACGTATTTAAAAATGCAGTTCTTATTTCATGTAATTAAAAACCTCAATTAAAAGGAATAAACGTATTTTGTCCATCATACTTCTTCTAAAAAGGATCCACTTATAGACACTTTTAGACAATCCTTTATATTGATATGAATCGCATGATTTTTTATTTTTTTGATATCGCCTAATATTATACATTTAATGTTGTCATCTCATTTAATTTAAAATAATATAAAAGAAAAGTTTAAAAGTTGTGAGCTTTTGTACTTAACAGAAATATAAGTAATAAATGATGTCAAAAAAGCGGAAGTCTAAATCAAGTTTATCAATTTCAAAGTACAAGTTAGGAAACTATTCCGCGTGAATCGCGAAGCGTCCATCAGCAAATTTCTACATACATGTCAAACTTAACAAAGATGACGGACCGTAGTCAAGTGGCCCACGCGAATTAATTACGGAGAATAAGCACAAAATCGATACGTCCGGCTTTCTAATTTAATTTGGAGCATCGGATATAACGGCAAGGCGACGGAAGACGGCGCGGTAAGCGTTTACACGGATCAGTTCAGTCGCGAGCTCGCGTGATCACCTGCTCCTGATGGTTACCAGTAACGAACGTTCTGCTACGCGGAAACTAACCTCGGTGAATGTCAAGCTGCAACAGATATAATGCACATTAGTGTCACATAGTAACACCTTTATTGGTGGTAGGTCTTTGTAGCTATAGATCGTCTAGTTAGGAACCACTGCAGCTTCGGCAGCCGATAAATAGCAGTGTGCAAACGTTATTGTGATCAGGTTTAAAGGGCTTTGTAATCTAGTAAAATTACTGGGGTAACGATACTTATCATTTCTCAAGGCGATGCCGACAATATCATATTAACTAGCGCCTCGCTATGGGCAATACTTACGATCACGTGAACGCGCTTTCCTCGTCTCGTCGACTCTAACAAATTTAGCACACCTGTTGATAGATTCCGTGAATCCTTGCTTAAGCTTGTCGCTGTATGTTCCTGCCATCGAGGAACATATAAACCGCACTTCTCTCTTTTATGATAAGAAATTACGTTTATCAAATAAAAAGAAGCATTATTAGTTTGTACTAATATTGTTTTATTTCTAAAATATGAAATACATATCTTCTTCAAACACTAGTAGTTTATAATAATAAAACACACAATTTTCACAAGCACCTACAATACTAATTTGAATAAATAAGACAACAAAAGTTTTGTGAATATTTATTTTTAACTATTAGACACCTAATGAATGCGGTAGATCCAGCATCTCCGAAGACAACATTTGAAAGCACTACATAATACTCTACATCCTACTTTCAATAAATCCACCGTCTTGTTTCTGGTAGCGTATCCATGTTGCATCAGCCCGCAATAAAGTAA
>DWLS01000885.1:0-25596 GCA_018246255.1 Pachliopta kotzebuea
CTGTGAACATAGCTACAGCAAAGCGCTTGATTCGTCGAGTTAATATTGTTTAAAAAAGTCTGTAAAATTAATTCTAATATTCTCTAACTTTAACAATCGAGACTCTGGCTCCTCGCCAACCCGCATTGAGTCAGCGTGGTGGTAGATTGCTCAAAACCCTCATTGTCTATGTCTAGCGGTGGACGTCTATCGGCTGATGATAATTCGCGTTAGTATAAGAAATTATAATACATCTCCGTCGATAGATGAAACTTCCCGCTCTATGTTTTTGTTCGCCGCAAAAGTATTTGAAATGCAAAATAAGTTTAATTTCCTAACATAAAGTCAAGATGCTGCCAATGTAACGATGCTTAAAAATTTATGCCTTCGAGTCCCGGGTAAGAAAATGTTTAAATGTCGTTACTTGAAACACCTTCGGGTCCCGATGGTGTAATTCATTTTCAAGTTGGCTCATTAATTAATTGGGCGTCGCCGCTGAGGGCCGCGTGCTTTTTACGACCACAATAAACTGAATCGTGTGACGGACGCCGCGGGTGGCTTCCTCATTTCCAACAACCACAATAATGTCACAAATAACATTTCTTAAGCTTAAGTGATGCCGCTATTAAAACTTTGTATCTCTAGTTTCAGTAATATAATGCTAGTTTAATGTGTTTCACTGAACATTCACTAGGTGGTAATGATTCACACAATATTGATAAATGAGACACTAGTCGTTTAATTCCTTCTGCGAGTACGATGTACTGCAGTATATTCGGCGATTTAGGCTGTAACCTTTGCGAGATGTTTCTATCGTAATCAAAGCATTTAACAATACAGGAAACGTTTTTTGACGAATAGTAATGACTGTAAATAAATAGTAGAAAAGCCACTTTTTGAGATGTCGTGGACCAAAGCTTTAAAAGAAAATAAAAGTGGTAATAAAACGAAAAAAAATCTGTGCAATTTCTCGCCTGTAGCATCTTAATCTCGGCTGTACAAAGTGTGTCCTCCCCCCGAGGCGGTCATTGGTCAGAAGTCGTCGCCCGTTTACGCCCCTAACAAAAAATGTCACGGTTACATATTTTCGATAAAGATTATTTTCATATTGTCTGTAGTACTATCTGGTAGTTATAGAAGTTTTTAAACCGATTACAATATTAGAGTTAAATTGCCATACTTTAATAACGCAATGACATTAATAAAAAATATAAACTTTTCTCCACATTTCTGTATGGTGTAAAAAGTGTAGTCTTGATCTTTTATATTTATATATTATTATTATTTAATCTTACGAGTATGCAAACTGCAGAAAAAGCCTGGTTATTTTTCGTTAGACTTCCGAAGAAGTAGTATCTAGAGGTAAGAAGCAATGCTCGTGCTATGACCAAATGGATCGCGCTTATCAGCAACAGAATGTATACCGTTGAAGATCAGCCTAACTGTGTTCTATAAGATAAGCGTAAAAAAATTAAATCATAATTCATTTAGTAAATAACTCCTTTTTAATTCATATGAAATAATCGTATTGGACTCTACGGAGTTTGCTAAAAGTAAGCTACAGTAATCTTATTGGCCCCGGTCATCGATCGGTGTATGGAATAATCCACGAAAGAAAGAGAAGAATATTCAGATTTTTATTTAATGAAAATAATAATGAATAACAAATACTCCATAGTTGCGAAAGAAAAGAAAAGGAAGAAGAAACTATAAAGCAAAAATTAATCCTGTTTTATGTTTGTTTCAGGATGAAATGTATTGTGAAAAATGTATTTATAACATTACACTGCATACACCATATTTTTATTGTATTGTTTTGTTTGCATGTGAATTCGTTTGTTCACACGATTAACAATGTTCCCATCTCGTCTAATCGTGTAATGTGAGTCAAGCGCGTCACGGCGTCGTTTTAATTAAGTTTCCCTCCCTATGCACTTTGCACCTTTGTGGCGAGTGTCGTCCTCTAACGATCTATGCATGTACACCATATAATCTAAGTAGACCACTGTTGAGGGATTGGAGATTTTTTTTAATCCAAAAAGAAAAGTTTTCATATAGCAACTACTAGAAATCATCCGATAAGTACATCATTAACTTATTACAAAATAACCAGTTATGGTTATTATATCTTTACAATGATTATTAGTTACATTTCGCAGGAGTAAAATATTTCGGTTTTTACTAGAAGGAGTTCATGGTTTATTTATTTTGCTTCTAAATGAGTTCTTAAGAGAAACCGTCGGGACGTTAGGGGTCGTCTAAGACTTCTTAGATGGATCGACAAAAACACAGCGTCGCCTCTAACAGTGGATGAGAGGGGTTGAAAGTCGTTATCAGTATGTAACGTGAGATTTGAGAAGCTCAACACAAGCAGTGATATTGGTTGATGGTGATGACACTTTAATTCACAATGTAGTCTATACAAGTTCCTATATTAATGCATTTTGGAAAAAATTGTCTAATAACAGAAGAATAAGTTTGAACAAATACCATCCGACTAATGTGTGCTCTGTGAATTTAAGGCATAGTCGCGAGATCGACGTTCATTACCAATAATTCTTTGCTCGCTGCATGGCGGATGCGGATGCCGTCTGAAACACTGTCGCCTCATTTAATCGCCACATTACATGCAAAGTGCATCTCTTACATGTAAAACAGTCCCGGCGGGTATTTAAATTTTCTCCTTTACCCGTAATTCGTGGAGTGCAGACAAAGGCTTTCGCGGAAACACTGTTAATGTGTTACCTGATGCGTTTTACTTTAACATACCTCCGTATTTACGACACAAAGAATTTTTTACGCTGGCTGAATGTCGTTTAGCGTGTGTATCTAAAAGGAATTTTAATTAACTGCAGCTAATTGGAAAAGTTTAAAAAATGCAGTCAAGTTTCCTCTCAAAGATCTGAATAAGCTTTTTTAAATGAAATTATACATTTTTTCAATAGTGTGGATATTCAATCATGTATATTGTATATATATAATATTAAAAATTATATTCTTTTCATAAAGAACATTATTTTCACCTTTCAAGTAGTCGCTTGTGTATAAAATTTGTACAAAAAATATTTGACTCCCACCGCACCACCTAAAACCGGTATTAAGCCCTTACGTTCGAGAATAATAGTAAAGGCTGCGATAAAAAAGGAAAAAGCTGCGGGAAAACCAATGAAGAGTCAACAAAACGAATATCCGACATGTCAAAGTAAATCTCTAGCCGACAATACGAATGGCAATAAAATCCACCGCCCATCGGGGACCGAATTGGAGATCGCAAAGCTTTATTCCCTTACTAAGAATTTGTTTTTAAGTCGACAAAAATATTGTTTTTAGGTTTCGTAGCTATTTTAAAGTTCTTATTTTTTTTAAAAACTTGACAAAACAATACCATTTTGTGTAATTGGTGGTTTCTGGAATCTATTTGTACAGTTATCTCTACAGAACCAATTTCTTTCGCTATTAACTTGCAAGCATTATTGAATTTTGGTTAAAGAGAAATGTAGTTACATAAATTACTACATTTAAGTCATATTTATTTTTGAAATTGCAATTTACGGATGTTTCCATCAATGGCCGCTATAACGTGTGGACCAGCTCTTGGTTGTCATTGGTCTAGTTTCATCAATTTTCATTAAATGAACAACCTGCTCGTCTCATTCCTCATTAATCGTTAATATATTATTTTAATTAAACACATATACAGGCGACATTAGTAAGGGCCGACAGTTTAGACGCGATGAAAACGTTTATATCGTACGGTTTTTGAGTGTATCCAGTAAAACGGTGTAATTTGGACGATAAGCAGCGGTTCGCCGCCACTAAACGCCGGACGACGATAGTGATCTGCCGACGAGGGTCCCACTGCGATAACGCATCCGGGACAAAAACTCTGAGCTCTTTTTAGTACAGCAATGTCAAGGATTAGGGCGAAAAACGAGAACATTTTCATTGATGAACATCGCAGCATGTTTTGGTAAATTATGTACGAGGGGACATATTTATGCAAAAGGCGTTTTGTTTCAGATAAGATCCTTAACCACTATCTTTATTATTTCTCCCTTTTGATGTATACTATTTTATCAATTTCGCGGTGGCAAAGTTTCTTAATAAAAGCTGCTACTTTCCTAGAGTTGTCTCCACTTTGTTATCTTTTGCGGCATGCTGAAGGTAAAGCGGTGAAGAGGACATTCTAATCTGTGTCCCAAACGGGACAAATAATCTATTGTATATAACAATAGAGTATTTGTTTATAGAAACAGCGTAAAATATGTAATTGAGTAAAACCTCGTTAACATAAAGATATTATTTTTGAACAGCTTTACATTTTTACCTACTTGTTACAATTAGTTTTCCCTTAATTTTTTATTAATTGATCTAATACTAATGAAGTGCATTTAATTTTTGAATTTAATAAAAAGTTTTGAGACTAATAGACACTAGTAGCAAGTTGAAACGAGGGCTGCAAAGCGTCCGCAGAAACGCCTCCCGGGCATTAGACGAGGTCCACTCCGGCCACTTAATTTACAACAGCGCGGAGACCGCGACCCGCTCGCCAGGTGGACGCTTTGTGCACTGTGTTTGCTAAAGTCGTCGTATTTATTTTAGATTCCATTGTGTTTTGCTCCAACGCTTTGTCGAGAAATAGCCCTCCCGCGCACCGCCAGCTCTTTGTTAATTTTATTAATACGTGAAACATTTATAAAACGAGACCGCACGGCTGAATTAATGAGTTTTATTGTTGTACAGAGAGTAATGCTCGCGAAAGGAGCGCGAGCGCGCTTAGACTCCCAAATCCGGAGAGGGAGACCGGATTTTCGCGTTTTAAATTATACCAGCTTTATGATTGCCTCGCAAAATACACGGAGGTGTAGCAGCGTGTGAACACCTGCTACTTATATTTCAACTTTGCGAATTAAATTGTTGAAATAACTGTGCATTTTAGCTAGGTGAAGTTGACCCGGGTGAGGAAAAATTTGGTGTAATCTGTTTCATGTCTCTGTGTTGGAGTTCAAAGATAGTGCAGGTCGGAGATATTCGCGTTGATCCCGTTGTCGGGCCGTACCTAAATAACTGGGCATTCCGACAGTGCGGACAACAAAAGAATTTAATAACAGCGCAGTGGTTGAGCGGCGCTCGGGGATCCCGGGCGCGCGCCCCGCTGGTAAGCTTATTATCGCGGCCGGTCGGGGTCGCGCCACCAAGAACATATTTGCTCTGTAGACGAATGTCAACCGGCCGCCGAGGGTTTCCGTGGGCCGCAGTGGGCCGCCGTGGGCTGCGCTCTGTCAATAGCGAGAGTTTGCGCGCCCGCTTAAACATTAAAGAGCTCGCAATGTTTAGCGACGGTGCAAATTAAAATAGGCTTTATGCGAAATCTAATTTGCGAAGTAGGGAACCGAGTCCTCAGTTTGAGGAGCGCCTGCTTGCCGTCAAGGTGGCTGTTTGTATTGGTAATGGAATTAATTCCGCTCTTGATTTTACTACGCAGGTAAAGAGGTAATTCCGAGACATTTACTTTGGAAATTAATTTTGTTTTTAATGGTACTTGTTTGTAGACTGTTGGACTTCTGTTTGAAGTAAAAATATTTTTAAAACTTCTCAGGTAAAATCTTTTTTACTTTAGAAAATCCTTGTTGGTATAAAACAATACTAATCAAAGTACAGGTACATTTAATGTATATTGTACTATGAACAGTAATGTTACCGAAAGTCTTTAATAATTTAATCTAAAAGTGTAAGTGTAGGTAAGTGCTTTAACAAATTTTTATTTAAAGTGGACCACATTTAGTATTCCAAAACAAACAGGGGATCATCCATGAAGTTGGCAACTAGCTTACATTAAATGAAACTATATTAAAGATTCAGAGAGGGTTCGTTAAGTTACACCTAACCGCAGGTGGAATGGAGTCTTTGCTGAGGGCCCTGAATTAGTCAACAGATCACAGATTCTCTACACTGGATACGACACACAGGAAAATTTGGGATATTAAGATTTATTTAAAAAAAATATGTATTAAAAGTACTAAGTGAACGGTGTTTTTGTTTGCTTAGAGTGTAAATTACAATAGAACTAAAGAAATGTGCGTCTTAAAACATCATAGGGGTTTACGTTGATTTCAAAGACAAAAGTTTTTTATTCTTCTTTAATTCGAAGAGGCGACGAGCCAAGTAAGTCGTTCACTCGATGTTATGTAATATTCTTAGAGCTGGTTAAAATGGCACACACCGCAGCACATTATGCTCATCGCCATGAAGTGTAAGGTGTTAAGTTACTTTGGCCCGGTAATATCACAAGCCTATAACGTCATCTAAACCGGAACATAGCAATGTATACACACCACTGACAGATACAAGCGCTACGGTGGAACTTAAAAGGTCTCCGACAATAGAAACCTATCACCAATAAACCAGTAAATTATAATCAAAATTGTTTTCTTTTAATCAAGAATGAACTAAGAGTATTAGAAGGTTACAAGAAAGTCAAGTCAAGGCTTAGGTAGTTTTATAAGCTACAACACCGTATAACTAAGAACACAGGAATTTTTGTTTTACAGCATAAAGTAAATACTTGTGCTATAGTCCCTACAAAGACGATTGTTGTACAGAACGATAACTAGTAACGAACGAAGTAACGATAACAAACACATCTATACTTATAAATCTTTGTACTTTTTAACTTACATAGGAGTATGTAGGCTGCTGCACTGAGTAAAAGGAAAGAGAAATTTTGATGGATAACAAATTTTATTCGAAAACATTTTAGTGCCAGACGGTCGTAAAGGGACCATCCATATATCTGTACTGGTGCTACCAAACTATGATGTTTGTACTTTGAAATAAGAGTGTGTTAAATTTATATGTATCTTTGAAAGTAATGAGTTTCCGTACAAAATGGTCGTTTGTTGTTAATGTTTACGATTTTGTATTCTATATGCTCTTGTATTATATTTCGAAAGGTACACGAAGGTATTATCGCGCAATTTCGGGGTATTTTGGCTTTATAATTAAGTATATCGCAATCAAGATCATCATAATAAGCCGATAAGCGGCCACTGCTGGACATAGACCTTTTAAAGACCTCCACTCTAATAGATACTGAGAAGTCTGCTTCCGGCGGTTTTCCGATACTTTCGCCAGATCATCCCCGGTAGCTATAATTTTATTAACGTTGTGTAGAATGTATATCTTCCATATTTTTTCTTAGTTTTTGTTTAATTTAATGTGTTTTATTGCTAATTTTGTTGGAAAGGTGTCGTCATTTATTATCGAGTACTGAAAAAACTATAAGTATTTATTATATCAATCGTTTGCATTTTTAAAATATAATCCGTTTGTGAAACAGGAGCTTGTGATTAATTATCGTCAACATTATAAGGTGTAATGTAGTTACCCGGTGCTCTTCTAGTTTGCAGTAAAATTTCTATACCGTCAAAGTATCTACGCCTGGTAAGGATTGATCACACGAGTAGATCATTGCTTGGCATCCGTGTTCAGTATGACTATATATCGCTTTGGAAATGTTCTTGGAAGCCAGAGTGAACACATACGGTGGCATCCACTAGAAACGAATCCAATCATTCATTGCCAGCCTCAGCCAGTGTAGTAACTTGATAGTTAAGAATTGGCAATGACATTATATTTCATTCATACATATGAGGAATGGAAAAACATTGCTGCCTAGCCAGTATGTGATTTCTTTTTATCTTCAATGAACGTTCACGCAAAGAAAGGAAATAGTTAAATTATATGCTCTAATTGTTTCATGTTCAAAATCTGCTAACTAAATAATTAAAAATATGTCAAGTCAATATTTTTCCGAATCAATAGTGTTTAGTAGCTGTTATTATTGGATTGAAATAGGAAAATTTGTGGAACCTCGGTAATTGATGCCGTCTTGTTGGCGTGGTAATACCTGCATTTACTCTAATTAGTCTTAATTTTTAAATTAAAACGAAATTTTTGTGTTTTAAATTTAAGTGATATTTAAACGAAGAAATGTTTGAATTGTTATTCACTTTATGACACATTCAAAAATTATATATTTTAAGAAAAGGGCCCTTGAGACTTGCCTAGAAATAAAATCCGTTTATGTAATCGTAACTTGTAATAATAATAATAAATGTTCTAAGAATAATTGTTTTCATATAACTTATCGATGACATGTTATTGTTACATTAAGAAAGTTTCAATTATTTTACTTAAAATATCTTATGTAGTTCAAATGAATTAATACTTGAACAATTATAACATAGCGTAGAATAAAATCAGTTTATAGATTAGTTTGTTGTTTGGATTTGTCTAATTACATAAATTATTTATGTATTGTCGTTTATTAAAGAAATAATTAAGTAATTGTTAATGATGATGTTGTCATGGCTAATTGACCAATGTGGATATTGGGCTGCTGAGCTTTGATTATGTACGCTAGTTATAGAGTGTATTAAAGATTTTTTTATTCGACGATGCGACCAAGCCGTTCATATAGGTACTAGTTCAGTTCATTTAGAGACTTCCCACCAGTAAATATTATAGATGGTGAGAAAGGTTATTTAAAGTTTCCATTAATATTTGTGTACTAAAATTTGGCAATGCGAGTAGTTGTAAGTTTGTCAGGTAGCGGCGGCACGGGGTAATCGGTTTATCTGACCGCAGACCGCGGGCCGCTCAAAGGACGCGAGCAAAAAGCTACCCTTTGACTGCGTCTTCAAATATTTGCGCCAAACGCCGCAACCGCGCATTATTTTCAGTATAAACATTAATAATCCCGCCGTGAAGCCGAGTGGATGGGTCAAAGCAGAATCCTTTTTAGCATACTTACAGTATTTACGGTTTCCTGCGGTATTCAATAGGGACTACTTTATTTTTTATCTTAGATTCTTTGGATCTATGAATTGTTGGTGTTTTAAAATAAAACATGTAAGGGTTACGAATAATAAATAACGTTTACACGTCTATTAAATTCACTTACTTAAGATCAAAAAATTTATTATCGTAATGGATGATTTAAAAAACAGATTATGAAACCAGCAAGTGTTTGTTAAATTATAATATTATTATATTAAATATCCTCTTTGTTGTATTTGACGATTCTATAACAAAACCTCGGTATTTTTTATAAATCTTCACAGGTTTTAAAACTTATTAATAAGATAAACTCACATACGGTTTTGGATAAATTTTCTATTAGCCATGGATTCTAATTGAAACGTTAGTGTTCAAATCGACGTATTGACTTACGTGAGGAGATATTTGTCTGTCAGTAGATTTAATATTGATAGAACAGACTTCGACGGTCCCGAGGCGCGCCTGCAAAGCACCGGCAACCTGTTTATGTGATAGCATTGCAACTGGTGGCTGTTTGCAGTATAAGACGACTTCGATCTGTTATTTGAATAAGCGTCTTAATGTATTATGCAGTGACGTTACAAGGAGATTGATACGAAGTACGAGAAGATTGCTAACAAGGGAAAATGAACGACAAAATTTGTTATCCCATAAATAAAATGTAATGATACTATACACAAATACCATAAGTTAATATTAGCGATGCACAAATAGGAGTCTTCCCATCACTCAAATGGATGGCTCTATATTCCAACTCTAATAAATATCAAAGCAGCCCCCTTCAAAAACAATTCCTAGTGGATCTGCGGCGTTCACACGTCTCTCCCGCTTGTGGCTAACACAATTTTATTCGAGCATAAAAAACGAGCTCATCATGCAAACGCCAAACTCCTGAGACGTGGCTGGCTCCCGCGCTAAAACAATTTATCTGCATCGACGGAATTACGAGCGGCGCGCCGTGAATAAAATATGTCGCCGACTGTCAGTCCAATAGAAACGTACCGCCGCTTGGTAGGGTTGCTGCTCCTCTACAGAATTTGTGATAAGGAAAACTAATAAATAATATACACATTGAACACTAATATTGGACAGTAGGAAGTTATTGTCAATTTCACAACTTTTGTTTATTCGACGAAGCGGCGAGATGTGCATATCGTTTAGCTAGTAAGTGATACGCTTGCCTATAGCAACTTGGCGCTAGTTAAGATCGTATAGACAGCAACACATTGCGCTCGATACTTTCAAACATAAGGCGTTAATTCTCGTTACCCCAGTAATTTATTTCACTAGCTTACAACGTAGTTCAAACCGGAACACAGTAATATTTACACAGTATTATTCGGCGAGTGAAATAGGAGCTGCTGTGATATCTACCCTGATGATCTTCGGTAACGGAGACCTACTACCAGTGTACGGTAAAGTGTATTGTTCAATTGCGAAAATAAATTATATTATCGTCATCTAGAACTTAACTTAACCACAGAAAGTCATCAAAGGTGTGACAATTATGTGGTAGTAGAGTAATATATTTTATTTATAATCATCATCAGCTAGGAGAAATTCACTTCTAGACATAAGCCTCCTCCAAAGACCTCTACTTCGGCCGATTTTGCGCTGTATATATTCAGTTTCTTCTAGCACTACACTACTCCTACTCCATGGTCGTCATTCGAAGACCAGTTTAATTGATTTTTCTAAGGATTTCCTAATTTCTTATTTTTTTGTGCAGAAAAACTCGCTCATAGTTCTATTGGCATTTGTGTTTTTTCTGAGGCTTTTGACCCTTTTTAGGAGGTTCATTCTAAGTGACTAGCTGGAACGAGGAGGTGGTGCATTACCTCATTAACGCAAGCTATTGCTCAGTCGTGTTAGATTCGGTAATTTATCTGTTTCTGATAGTTGTGTCACTAACCTGGCTCATTTTTCGCAGAAACATATTTCTCAACAAAATCCATTGTAGAGCCTCCAATCATAACAGACGTGGATATTTCGAAACTCCTCAATACGAAACCGGAAGAATAGACTAATACAGTGACGTTTTTATATAAGGATTACAGTACTTGTATATATATATGTAAGTATTTCTTTGCAAATATATTGCCATTAAATAATTATAACATAGCTGTAATAACTAAAAGAAAAATAACTTAATTCTCATACAAAATTTATGATTATGATCAGTTTTATAATAAAAATGCGTAAAACGTGATGATGTTGGTTTATGAATGCAAAAATATTGAACAATGCAATTTGTGTGAGCCCTGATCAGTAACTTGAGGGACAGGGCGGCAACGATGGCACCTTAGAATTAGGTCTTGGAGGATATATACGCGACTGTATTTTCTCTTCAAAGTTATTTCTCCACAATGATGGGTGTCGGACGTGGACATGCCAGCTGACGTAACGTCTACAGCAGCAGGTGAACCGCGGGAATTACCCCGGGGGATGTTTCAGATAAGTTATTCATGCACAACAACGTTTTTTATATTCACTGCGATTATTACATTTTAATTGCAAACGACTACAGAATTAGTAATACAAATATACATATTATAGTATGTAAAAATATTGCACCTTTGATGTAACTAAAGTAATATTAAAATTAATAATATATTAAATTATTCAAATAGCTCACATGTATAAACGTTGATATGATATTAAAACTGTATAAAATGCGTATTTCTACTTTAGTATAAAATGATAAATTTTTTGTATAAATTGAGTATAAAATTAACTGGATAAAGCCTTTGAAGATTTTATCTATTTTTTGTCATGTAAAGTGGAAGTATATTAAATAATCAAAATAACATAACCCTCGACAAAAATCAAATTCAAATAAAAATCAATTTGACACACGTTCTCAGTATGGAGATGAAAAACAAATAGAGCTAACTCCACCGCGCTAAATCATAAAAAAAGTCGACATTTAATGTACGACAAATGTATTTCCCGTTGGATGGGTGCGCACAGTGAATGTCAATCGGACGCTTTGCATTCGCCGGCGGGGAAGTTAAGTTGACGAACAGCACCTCGTTAACGTATTACGAGTTTAATACAAGAATCTTCACGTGACCTGATATCTAAGCGACTTATTTTCAGTTTATTTCACCCGCAAAAATTCTAACAAATACTAAATTATAAGTAAAGTCGTTGTGATAGTAAATGAAAGTAATTTTAAAGAAATGAAATGAATAGGACGTTCCTCTGATAGTAAGCCATACTCCATAATAACGTACCACTGTTCAGGATGGTAAATACTATATCCATATTATGCTCGACGCCAATATCTACTAGTAATTTAACTACCTATAGTATTTTTCAAACCGGAACACTAGTGTTCACATAATACTGTACAGGGCAAGAAATAAGAGCTTTGGTAGTATCTACTCAGAAGGTCTCTGGCAACTTTTGATAGATAAATTAATAGGTAATGTTTAAGAAATATATTTTTGGACAAGACATAAATTAAACATTTGTCTATTAAGTGAAACTTTGAAACTTTTATTTTTGTTAAAGTTTTTAGTCGTAGTAAAGGAATTTTGAACGCAAGCTTCCGTTTTTATGAACATTGAAAATGTTCAACACCGCCCTTATGCGGTTTGGTAGGCTACATAGATCGAAACATTTATTTTTATTTCTTAGACATTCCGGTTTCTTAAAAGTATTCATTTAAAGTCTGGAATGAGGGAAGAATTCAAAGCTGTAGGTACTATTCAACTAGAACTACATCGTTTCCAGATGTATGCGACTATTATTTTGAATTTATTTAGCTTTAGGTGGTTTAATAAATAAAGATTAAACCTTGTAAGGTAAGGCCTACACTTTAAAAACCTTTCCAGGTTTAGCAAAAAAAAACTACATAGCTTTGGTTTCAATTAAATAAAATCGGCTAATAATAAATAATTACATTATTGTTTAACTGACAAGGAAAACCCTAGGCTTCAATTGCATAAAGATATGGGATAAATAATTTTAATACTTATAACAAAAATTCAGTTATCACAATGGCAAGTTATGGATTATTCCATTACAACCCGTTTTATAGTAGCTTTTATTTCATTCGAATATTTCTGAACTAAGAAAAACAAATAGTCTCTCCGTCAAAGGGGTTTTACATTGGTAAAACAAATACAGGAGGTCGTGATCAAAGTCTACCGGCATTTACTCTGCATTTAGCTGAACAGAGTTCATACCTTCTGATTCATTTATTAAATTATATTTAATAAACTTTAAAATAGAAGGGAAGCGGAAGTTAAAATAATACATATTTTAACATTAAAAATTATTTTTTTAATTACATATACCTGTTTTGGAATATAATAAACTGTGTTGGGTCAAAATTACATTGCAAGAGTCCCATATCCATCGTTTGAGGTTATGAATATTCGTTTCGTTCAGTTTTAATTATACCAGCATAAATAAGCAGAATTTTTAGTTTATACTATTAAAATTCTTGTAACATGAAATCGATCAGGTCATTTACGTAGTTGGTGTACAAAAATAAAATCGCGTCTTACGATGTTAGGATGATTAGGTAGCATCGCGATATACCCACGGTCGCGTTTACATGCATTACACATGGTAAATGTGGCTGTTGGTATGTACTGACATTCACCACCTATAGCCACAGTTCTGAGTGCACCAAAGTTATCATACTAGTGTCTAACTTGCGTGTGAGAACATAAAGCCCGGAAATGAGATTAAGTTAAAACTAAAGCGTAAAGTGGATGCATAGCGCAAAGTTACTGTGAAAATTCATACTAAAATGTACTTCGACGGTAGTTTGTTCTAAAATCAAACAGGAATTTGAAGGAAGAGTGAACGTTTACTCTGGCGTGAGATCCTTCTTCCGTCGGTCAGCAAAGCAAACGGACATTCAGTAGTTTCAATGTAAACGGGCACTTTATGACTGGAACAAGCGGGCCGTGAGCCGTGAAAGAGACGACTTCGATAAATCCGATAACTGTGTATCTATAGAAGCGTTCACTAAAAAGTCTTGCCCATTTTACCGTAAATGTTGTTTTTCAGTGTAAAAATGTTTAGTGAAAACAAATACACTTCAGTGAACATTTATCGGCTGATAATAATTGTTTAACATTAAAGTATTATAATATTTTTACTTTTTATTTCCAATGGGTAAATACTTGACTTGAATAGCACCTGTTAAGTTTTAACGTAGCTATGGTTAGTAACTACGCTCAAAATACTCTGATTTTTCTATGTTGATACAACAATGGTGTGTTAATGGCAGATTTCGCCAACATCAAGAATAAATGTTACACGAAAATCGTTTTCCCTCTGCATCCGTAGTTAATTTTTGAGCCTTACATGTATGTAACAACTCATGGAAATTTTTCAGCTTTGAAAGGCTAGCTTACATATGGCGGATAATTTTTAAGGTACAAGGATATATTAAAGTGGTACATGAAGAAAGTAGATGCAAACGTTTCACTCTGGGAAAATATTGTTACACAACGTCCGGAGCGAAAGCCCTTTGTTAAAAAAAGGACATGAGTATATTAGAGGAATATGACCATTACTTAAATATCAGACGCGAATCAAGGCAAGTTCGATTAGCTGGTTAATTATAATATAAATCCTAACGTGTTCTACATTAACGCGGACGTTTTCAAAATAAATTGACTTCGTCAGTAAGACAAAGACTGAATTGGGCAGACATTGGAATGAAAAATAATTGAGGTAGTGGCCGCATCCCGGTGTACCCTATCCTACCTGTGAGTACAAAAACTCTCACCAAATCGAAATCTTTCATAGTATGAACTAACAAGTCGAATACTCGACGGCAGGAACTTTCTGTATTACCTTGATCTATATAATGGTTTCGTTAAGTTTTAGGTTTCTTGTTTCAGGAGACTGATCAGAGACAGCTCATATTTGCAATAGAGAAAAAACATAGTTGTTCTCGGTGATAAAAGGTCACTGTAGTTAAATTAATAAGATACTTTACACAACGGAATTTGAAACTGATATTTCATGCAGAAACCAAGATCCGTTTAGCGACAGAAATAAGTGCTGCTATAGAAACCATTGTCTAATTCTTATAATATATTGTAAGGCCAATGATAAGAAAATGATTACTGACAGACCGCCTAAAGACTTATACTATTTCTTCTGCAATTAATAATTTCTTTAAACCCGGAAACGTTTTTTTCAATTATAGTTTGAATAATACTCAAAAGAAGCAGTTATTAAAATTAAGGTAAATAACACAAGTTATTTATTATGTAATGTTCAGCTTAAACAAGAATGTATGTATGTGGAACTCACTAAGAGATTTCTTATAGCAAAGCCCCCCGCAAAAAGAGGTATATTAGGTGTGACTTGACATTTATAAAATATAACGTATGTATTCTTTCGTTATATAATAAAACTATTAAATTCTTCGATATTTTCCTAAAATCTATGACTGATTATCTTAAGAAATAAACTTTGCCTATAAATTGCATGTTTAGTTAAACGGCTGTGAGAGTATAATTGTTCTTTAAGATATCTATTAAAAGGCGTTTAATTACAAAGTATAAATAAACCCGCAAAAAGAGATTACGCGATATTGAATAAAGTAAAATATTCAACTTTACTATAAAATAGTAAAGTTCAAATTACCCAAACCTATTGATAATGTATATGTTTTTTAATAGATGTGGGGACGAGCCGAGAAAGGCATTCACCTAATGATAAATATATAAGCTTGCCCATAACAATATGGCGATGGTTAAGATAGTATACACAGCACCACATTGCTTTCGTTACCTTGTAACATAAGATGTTAAGTCTCGTTAACCGAGTAATGTTTCTAGCTTATAGCGCCTTTCAAACCGGAATACAGTAATCTTTATACACTACTGTTTGGCGACAGAAATTGGAGCAGCAGTGGTAAATTTTTGTTTTGATTTATTACCTGTAATGTTCTGGAGTCAAAAAAGTTACAGTTGGCGAAGCGATATCATCAATGCAGCAATAGTGCGCCCAAATTGTGAGATTTACGAGAAAGGTACTGTTTGATAAATTTTTTTTGATATAAACGGCTTTCAAATAAACATGTTTAGAAATCAAGTTTATGAAATATGAATTTATTATAGCAGTTTACATCTGGTGTGCTGAGTGAGGTTTTGCTAATCGCGCATGCAGCGGTCAATTTTGCCGTAAACGAGCCGCCTAGCGGACGCTTTTGTGCCTTGTACTCGATTCTAATTGAAACTATTTTGGACACAGGACAATGCAGCATTGTCCGCGTGTCCGGCGGTGTTTGCCGCCTTTATTAATTCAGATGGGCGTGGCCGGCGCTGGGCGGGAGGTGGGCGGTGCCGGTGCGGTAACCGCCCAGCGGCGCGGCGCATTCCACGTCACATAGCAAGTTTCCAGTCGTCCAGTCGGCCTTACGACGCGACGTTCGCTGCTCATCTTCGCGCGCACTTTCACACTTAGCACGTCACTATAGTTTCAACTTCGCGAATACACCGCGGTGTTGGACGTTCAATATTTATTTGTGGTAAAGTTTATAACAACAAACGCTGGGAGGGGCGCTCCGATCTAAGAGCCGTACCACCGCACACACGCTAGGCAAGTGAGTCGAATATATATAATGTTTACAGAAATCTTTTCTAATGTCTTTGTAAAATAATCATAAACTATGTATTAGATCTAAGTATTTTATAAAGTTCTTAGAATATAGGTTCCTACATTTTAAAATGAATATATTCTAACTGCTAAAATTACAACTAAACATGAAGTTATTTATTCAAATAATTTTAAGGAAAAAATTAAATAGAGATATATATAAAATTACATTATGTGGTAATTTAAAAAAAATAAAGTTATTTAAATCTGATCAAAATAATTTTAGAAATGACGTCAAAAATTCTAAAGTGTTACCAATGCTTGAAATAACACTAGTTAAAGCTGTTAAAACGAAATATACTTTAAAATTAAATTAGGAATTTATTCCATAGAATAGTTAAAAAGTAAAAACAAAACTTTGCAAAATCAAATGAATAATGAACTGAATAAAATCGCAACACTTTCACAAGATTCAGTATGAAGCTGTTAAAAAGATTTTTTTTTAACGATTTATTTATAAAACTAATCAAATGTCATCAATTGGAATATCCGATTTCGGATTTGGTTCTTCCGAGCGCGGGATAAAAATGTCCTCCCGCCCAAACCGTGTAGAGTGCCCCCCGGCCGCGCGCCGCTCTCCCGCCTAGCCCCCGCCGCGCTCCCGCCTCGCCCCCTCACCGCGCCCTTCTCAAATCATCGCTGACAATGTCTACTTCGTTTTATTGGCCCACGAATCTTTTTATGTCAATTGCCGCGATCGTTTTTCCATTTCGATTGGGGTGCTCCCGTCGCCGGCTGTCTTTGCACGTTACCTTTTTTTAACATTCGCCGGGGAAGCGAATTTTGATGAACGTAATTGATAGCTCACTTTTCGGATACTGTCATTTGTTGTTACACCTTTTTAGTCCGCGAATGTCGATGTGGTCCAAAGTGAACTAGCTGATTATAATCAAAATTCGCTATAGACCTATTGTTTCTGGGTATGACGTAGCATAACTTTTAGTTACTTATATTTATTTAAAAACTACGATGGTATTAGTGGCAAAAATCACAAAAAAGGTAAAATAATCCTTTATGCACTTCGGAATTTTTGCGATATCAAAAGTTAGAGGTCAATTAAAATAAATTATTACGAATATTAATAGTATATAATTTTTACTTTCCATAAGTAATATTAAAAGTCAGGTTGGAGAGGGTCTTTTATTATAATTTCTTGTCGATAATCTAAGACAATATTTTATAATTTAACAATAAACGTGTGTCTATTAAAATTAATCACGATAATGGCGTTTCAAAATTTAAAAAAATATTTATATGTGACTCAAAAACGTTTTAAAACAAATAAAAATTGTTCAATATTTTTTCTCTCACGAACCTTACCAGTGTTAAAAATACCAGGATTTTTATAGATTTAATTAAATTTCAGTGTACTACGGCATTGCTATCTATATATGTAGATGAATTTTTTAAGTGATGAATAGTGATAGACAGTATGGACACAAGATAGACCGATGAAGATATGCCGCGCATCGCAGGAATTGATTTGTATAGAAATATTTGGAACATGCCAACGCTCAACAGTGTGACCACCTATCGGCTAATGTTAACGATGATGACAATAAAATGTGACCGGTCACACTTATTTCTTCGTATATTTTAATTTGCCAATAATATCACAAAGTTTCTTTTATTGTCAATATAATTGAGACCTTTGTTAAAACTGTAACAAAAATAATCTAGTATTTTTCAATTGTGGTAAGGTCATGTTTGGTATTTTGAAAGTTATATAATCACGTTTTTAAAATTCTAAAAGCAAAAATCTTTTAAACCAAAAAATAATTACGCTACGGAATTAATAACACTAATAGCATTTTTAATCGTATGAACTTAATGGTAGAAAAATATTATGATTTCGCTTAAAAAATAATTCTTATACTGAACTAAGCTATTTACTGATAAATATGTTCTTTTAACTTTTTAACAATATTGTAAGTTCTTTCTTAGACAAAAAATGGGAATTAATAAATATAATATTATTGGTATTATACACTGGTATTAAAAGGTTTCTTAGATCTATCTAGATCTCAATATTTACTGGAGGTACGCTGTCTTGGTAGGAGCCTATACACTTCCTGTTTCTGCTGACAAATTGGAATGTTCAAAGATTACAATGTTCTGGTTTAAAGAGCGTTATAGCTAGTGTAATTACCAAAGGTATCTAAGCAATACCCTAATATGCGCTATTTTGTTATAGGTAGTCGTGTCAGGTCTTGCACGTCCAGTCGTTTTCAGAAATTTAAAAAATATTACGTTAAATTAAAAGATAAATCTAACGGCAATTATTTACATAATGATTAACAGGATATTCCACGGAGCACAATAAAATGGAAGGTCCGTAAGTAGTCACAGTGCGCTCTGGCGATAATATCGTATAATGAGGCTGCAGCGATTGAGATAACGAAGCGCTCTCGTTACCGCTGGGGACGGATGGGAGAGGTGCCGTGAGATGCAACCGCAAATCTACATCACATATATAAAATATATCTTGCAATATTACCCATAAATTGGTACAGTCACTTTTAATCGTCAATCGTTCATCATTAAAGGCAGTCAAGGCGTCTTCCTATTCTGAAAAGAGCTGACAAGAAACTCAATTAATTGTCCTTCACTCATTAGTTTTAATATTACAAATAATTTTCGAGACGATAAAATGGTTTTCCTCATATATCTCACAATATATTAAAAATTCTTTAATGGATACATTAATAATAACTCCCAGTAACATGTAGAAAAGAGTATAAATGAATTTGATACTTCACGAAGCCTAATAGTGAGTGGTGAGTTTGTTTTATTTCTTAGATTATTGATGTAGAGATCATTGATTATTTGATTATTATTTTACATGATGCCGTAATAATACTATTATGGAAATAGATTTATAAAAAGGTATTGCTAACTTTCATGCCGCTTAATATTTGACACAATATAGTGTATATTGTTTAACATACAATTACTTTATAAATTCTGATATATTGTAGTTGAATGGGGCTGCTCGATTATATCTGATAGTGAATGAGCACTGCACCGCGACAGTAACAACTTGTTAAATTAATGCTCCAAATTATGCTCCGGTTTGAAGCCGCCGTATCTGATATAATAAGCTCTCAAACATTTACTACCATCTCTAATGTTAATTTTTCTATATTCTTTTAAATAATGTCAGTATTTTAGTGTAAGGCTTTTTAAATTATTTTATGTATTAATTAGAAAACAAGTGTACTAAAGAAGGCACTCCAGTATGTTTTTTATCAGTGATTATTAATAGAACTAACTATAAAGCAAGTTGTAAAGTATAATGATAAAAAGCTGATTATACAACCTTAACCAAAAATAACCACTTAATTGAAGAATTAGTTAAATGTCTGTATAGTAGAAATTCTTATTGGACTTTTGTACTAATGCTTTTTTTATATGTACCTATTCTTGTTATTAGGAAGATAGAGACCAAGAAAATAGTAGTTAACAAAAGTCTAAAGAGTATTTGCGAAAGAGACGGAATGAATATATAGTGTAGTTTATAATACTTATATAATTCCATAATACTCATGACGATCTGTTTATGTGAAGTGCGTAACGCCTACAAATCGTTTTAGTGGTATGGCAAATATTTTTTTAGTTATAATTTGTCAGAGTGTATTAGATAAGTAAATAATTTAAAAATTAGATCAAAAGAAAGTAGACAAAGACGCTATTGATCGACTCCTATTATTTTTAGAACTTGGGAATCTCAAAAACTAAATCAAAACTGTATTTAAAAAATATATCTACAGTTACGAAAGATACCAGCAGTTGTTGCGCGTTCTTGTATTTCCTGGGGACAAGGAAGGCGATAGGATTCAGTCGGTGCATTAAAAACAGATGAAATATAAAAAGCGGTGCCCACAAATGATGCTAAATGATCGCTTCAAACGGGCGTCGGCGACCGGGCTATAACGACGCTTTATGAATGAATAACAGATCAGTTACAGACGGGTTGCGATGTGTCGCGGCGCGTTGCGGTGCGGCGCAGCGCGGCGCGGACGCCTCGTTAGCGCCGCTTTGCGTTCCAACCACGCAGAGCGGCGTTTCGCACGCTGCTTTTTTAAAAATCTACAGTACACAAACACTTGACCACAATTTTACATAACCATGAATAAGATACTTGACCACAATACCTTTCCTCTCACATACTGAGAGCCGGAACAATGTAATACTGTTATGGTACCAGATTAACAGCACGAGAGAGATACCTAGCTGGGTCGGGTTCCAATAAATTTCATCCACCATGTTAAACAATATTTCATCGACAGGTTTTTAAAAAAATTCGTAAATTATGTACCAACGAGTGAGTTGATCTGATGACACATTATTTGTTTCCCCAATTATCAGCTTATTCCTTGAAAATAAAATATATCTCGCAAACTTTAATTATTTTTGGAAAAGTTATGTTTGCCAGTTTGGAGTCGTAAAACATTATAAACGTATCAATTATTAAATGATTATTGGAGTTATTAGGGAGGCCTTTAAATTTAGATAGAAGGCATTATTTTTTGAATTGAAAGTTTAATTAATTTTTATACAAAATTTTTCAATATTAAAGGTACTGGAAGGAAGTTTATTTTGGTGTGCAGTAGTGCTTTTGCAATGAAATTTATATGTGTGGTTGTATTTAAATCTTGATTCCTTTCTTCTTGAAATAAAATATGTCCCTGTTACTGGCTATGTATGCATGTATGTATTTTTGAACGTTTGAAACGCCGCGTTTGAGCCGCCGGTTAGTGCGTGCGGTGCGGCCGATTGGTTTAGTTAGCAGCGAGCGTCGCGCCTCATTTGCTCGCCGCGACAGCCGCCGCCGCGCGACTTTGTTAGCACTCTTTTCATTGCACCGCCAGATTCAAACTATCTCGTAGTTTAAAAATCTATGTAAACGTGTTTTAAACTCGCGCCTGCAATCATACGATCCTTTTAAACGCTGTTCCCACCGTAAATATCCAGACAGCGCAACGAATATGTGTGGTAACATAACTTTTTACTTAAATATATTGAATTAGATAAAAGCTGTGTTTATAGAAACTTTAACAAACAGTATTACGTAAATTTGGTTTAAACATTCATAATTATTATCAAAATAATATAATTTCATGAGAGTAATTGTAAAAAGTTAACTCAACATAACTAAGGTTAAAATGTATACATAGTGATTTATATTACTGATTGTATCATAGCATCTAAATCATATATAAATAAAAAAAAAATTGTATAAACTCCTTACTACTAAAGAAATATGTATAAAAGAAAATATGGAGTTAACCCAATGACTGTCGTTAGTAGAAATCGTTACGGTACTAAACTGAATGACCCACAAACGATCTCATTTACGGTGGTTCTTAGACGAGGTGGAGGCAAGATGCAAATAGCGCCATGTGAGAGAGGGGGAGGGGAGGAGGAGGCGACACGTCAAGGGTTAGTCGTTAGGTGAGCGACTTTAATGATTCCTTAATGATTTCGCCCGCGGGCCGCTGCACTGTACTCACGAGGAACAGTTTCCGAACTCGCAAGCGGCGGATGGAATTTTCCGGAAGCCGGACTTTGACTATAATTCTATCGAATGATTGGAATATATCGATAAAAATACAATATTAATTTCCTCCTTCTCTAAATCGTCTTCCCTTGTCTCTCTCCTCTCCCTTATATTACATAATTTATATATATATATATAGTTTTCAGCTCGCGGAGTCCGGATCCGCGAGCGCAGGGTCCGATGAAGCTTTCGCGGCCATAATAGTGGCCGAAAGCAACACACAAGTTATGAAAGTTAAGGTGCAATATTGAAAAAAAAATTTTACTCTTTATGTATGTTTAGTATTAGGTACATAATTTTGTGGATAATTTTTTTCTACTGCTCTTTTCTGAATTAGGAACTCGTTATATAATTGGAAACGATGGTCGAGTTGCAATAGTAGTGTGGAGGTGGACGTGCGGCGTGCCTCTGCCGTCGACGGCCCATTAAAAATAATCGATGCTTGGGAAAATATCGAGGGCTTTCCACTAATGACATCGCGAGGGAAAACAAAGCGAACGGGGTCGATCTGTGCCGTCCGACCTGCGCCAGCACCACCGTTAGACTCCATCTTTGTCGCCTTCGACAGGATTAGGAGATGAAAATTTTCGGGTCTTTCACTATATTCACTCATGGAAAACATTTTAATGAAACACGTACCAATGTGAAAACCTACTGTCGAGTTTAAAAAAACGATTCTTTTCTTTTACGAATCAACACGAATCATTCGATATAACTGTCGGTAAAAAATACCCTCTATGTAACCAGAAATGTTAAAGATTTTTAATACACTTTCTTCTATTTATTTCTTGTCATATTTATACTTTTATTGTACGTTAACGTACAAAGACGGCTTTGTATGTACATACAGTACTGTGCAAACATTACTGTGTTCCGGTATGAATGTTGTATGCTAGTGAAATTACTGACTTAACACCTTATGTTTCAAATTGTCGAGCGGAATGTGGTGCTGTGTATACAATCTTAACCAGCGTCACGTTATTATGGGCAAGCGTTACACTTACTCGTCGATTAAAAAAAAGATAAAAATTTTCAAGAACATATTGGACACATGTAACATTACTGAGTCATTGAACATTTTTATAAATTCCCGATAATGTAACTGAATGTCGCTTTCGAGGTGATACTGAATCAAAACAGTAAAAATGTATGAATACGCTTTCAAAATGTATAAGATTTTTATAAACTCAAATGTTGTTTTCCGTATTTTGATATAAATTTTAATAATCGTTATTTAGGCAATCTCTCATTATGTTTCCAAAGTAGATTTTCAAAAATGAGACATTTTTCATTTTAAAGGTGTGGCATATAATGAAGGTGAGGATTTAATGATGAAGCTGATCTGTAATTCTGTTACACATAATGCGAACAAAAAAGAATTGGAATAGTCTACCACCGTTAGTGCTTCCGTTTAAGAATGATGTATCGCAATGGACGGCGACAAGCTGAAACGATGACAATAAGTGACGGAAAATTTTTTAAGTTTTTTGTCTGAATCTATTCTTAGAAAATATAAAGACAATATTACCTCAATGAGGTCATCAGCTCTGCGATATGTATTTTTATAATTTAAAATGCTCCAGCATTTGCGAGCTTACCGCGACAGGCGGCGAGGTCTACAGAATGTAATACGTCTTTACGATCGCTATAAATGGAGTTTATTTCCCGAATTCGCCGCTTAATAGGTTAATTCACGTGGAAGATGTTTGCGGAGCGCCGCCGCACCACCGCTTTGTTTTTCTAATAAATGAAATTATTGCGCTGATAAAATATTTTACCGTCTGTCAATCTGCCGGGTTCACTTCGACGGAATTCTCCGTCTGATATTAAGCAGAGGTTAAAATTTTATTTGAAAGGAGTTATTGGCCGAATGCCGACATCTACCCGCGATGTTGTTAAATTCTCGGCGGTACATCGGGCTCGCTCGTGGGCTCCGTCTCATAGCCCGATGTAAGACAATGCCTTCCAACAGAACAACGCGTACATTTATTTATTATTTCGTAGAACAACGAGAGGAATTATTTTCTAACAACAGGTATCATTATCATTTGGAATTATAGTAATGTTTTCAGGTTATATACAGAAAAAAATATTTTCTTAAAACAAATACTTAATATGTTATGTGATGTCTGTTTCTCAATTTTCAAGATTGAAAATCTATTTATTACTACATTTAAAATCTTAGTCTTGAATCAAATTTAATTTGTTTGTCTAAATTTTGACTCAGACCTTGTTCTGTGGCCAGGAACTGTAATACGAAACTTTTAATGATTCAAACCAGGACAATTTCTAATTTTCTTGTATCGAAATTCCAAAAGATCTTGGGACAAATAATATTATTCGGTTGAAGAATTTTTTTCTGTGTTTTATAGGTTATAATGTTATTATGACTTTCTATTTCTAATTAATATGTAGTGTTTACCGGGATATTTCAACCTATTGCTGTTTTAATAACGATTTGTTAAGTAATGATTATTCAAATACTTACACGAAAAGTTTATTATTAAAAAAATAAAACAAATTTTTTTTTCGCGTTTATTTCATTATTTAATTTTTGTAACGAAACGATCGCTTTGCCGCAACCAGACACAGTTCATAGTAATCGCGAAGTAGATATTTACCGTTTTTTCTATTTATGACTAGCCTACCCGGACAGATCTACGCCACAAGCTGGCGAAGGAGATCACTTCTAGCTTCACTAAGTTACAGCTACTAAATCTAACCATGACGACAAGACACCAGTTCAAGAGGAACCTTAGTAATCTTACGTCCAATTTAAATTTTTGGTATGTTACTTAAAAAATTCAAAGAAAAAAACCCATGTGGAGCGTAAATATGGAATGAAAGGCGGCGTCGGTCAGAGGTCGGAGTGAAATTGAATGAATCTGTGATACGAATAGAGTTGTGCAACAAAGCTGGTGTAATTGGTGCATTGTAGGCGGCCGCGGGCGGGCATCGTTAGCCTTTCTTTGGCAGACGCGGTTTTGTCCGGGGCATGCTAATTAACTATGAAATTAATTGACGCAGCAAAGTTTCCGAGTGAAACTTGAATTAATTGGCACGTCCGACTTCAGTCTAATTAGGAGCCTGAGGCTTTTCAGCATCGCGCTCGTTGAAGCCGTGAAAAACACACAAAAGTGTTGTGAGCGAATGGTTCGCGCGGAAAATTTTCAAATCAAACTGTGCGCTCGGATCGCGGCTAATTGCGTGCGCAGTTTCTGTGTGTGCAGCAGCACCAGCAGCAAGCCTAATGTGCACGAGCACTCGTAAAATTTTACAAACACATCGAACGCAACTCCTGCCTCCTTATTAACTACATGCATACGTATTCGTTAAAGGTAAACAGTACGTAAGAGATGTATTTTGCTTTGAACTATGGCAAGAAAGTTCAACTTTATTTTAATAACCAAATAATAGGATAATTAGTTAATCTGTTGGCAATTATCAACTACTTCCATAATGTAGCGGCTAACTGCTTAGCTTATAATATGGAGGACTCCAGTTCAATTCTGGTACATTCAAACTCCCAGTGCTGTGAAATTTGAATGTGGGTAGGGTGTTAAAAATATGATTGAATG
>DWLS01000886.1:0-25591 GCA_018246255.1 Pachliopta kotzebuea
TCATAGCGGCGTTTTTCGCTCGGAGGAGCTGTCGAATATTCCACGGGAGATTCCCGAATTGGGGTTCCCCCTCGGGGAAACATACTACCAATAGCTATTGAAGTATAATTTTCAGTTATCATAGTGTACCGAATGTTTTACTGCGTCCTATAAAATAATAAGTATAAGTAATTGTGATAAGTTTAAGTACAGTTCGTCTTATCAATAACATTTATATATATATATATATATATTCGACTTTATGCATTAGACTTTAATCACAATCATTATCATGAAACGATAGACGTCCACGTCTGGAAACAAGCCTCTTTAAATAGAAGAAGGAGCAGTAAGAAATGAAATTTTAAGAATGATGGTAATATTTCAATAGACGGGGGTGACCTGTCTCGTAAAGCGCGATGAAAGAAAGATAAGGAATGAAAAGTAAGAGATAAGAAGTGATAAGGAATGGTAAATTAAAAGATAGTAAAAGGAATCAGGGAAAATAATTATAGAAGATAAACATTGGAGATAAAAGGGGAATTGGAAAATGGGCCACGGCCCATACAGACCAAGGGTAGAAGTAAAAAAATATATCTATTAGATTAGAGTATGACATACTTAATTATGACAGAAATTTGTCTCTCTCACAATTTATTAACATAAATTACCTGTAATTCTAACCTCATGTGATATTTGCTAATGGAGACCAAATGTGATAATTTATTAACAAATCAAACATTCATTAGCTATATAGATAATAAATGCCAGATTAATAAAAAACAGACGTTTACATTCTAATAAATAACGAATAATAAAGCTAGAGTTAAGCACAAATCGTTAACTTATAAGTGTAGAAAAAACGTTTGATTAATCCACATACAAAAACTAATGAATTGATTATATACGTTCGGACCGCGACTTGGTGTTGATGAAAACTTGTTCTATGAATAGATCGGTGACGTGGTGTTTTTAGTTATATGTTTTTGTCTATTTATAAAGTTTAACTGATAGATTTTTGATGCGGCAAAATTTTAGGCAGCATCAATGCTTATTTTTTCTTCAAAACAGATTGTTTATTGCTACAAGGCGAGGAGACGAGCTCGTTATTCATCATCATTCGGTAAACGCCCAATGTTGTACATATGCCTTCAGCAAAGATCTTCCACTCTAATCACTTATCATCAGGTGAACGCATTGTTCGTATTATCGCCTCGTTGATTAAAAAAAACTAATACAGAAATATTATCAAACCATTATTACTTAGATATGCAAACTTAAAAAACAAATCAACAGGCAATGAACTTGTATACTCTGTTTAACTGCGTTTAAAAGAAGAAAAAACCTGTTAAGCCTCAATTTAATGACTTTTTTGATTTTCTTTTTAATTGTAAACAGCATAAAACCTTAATTATATTATATTTTAATAAGCAACTCCTTCTTTATAATTATGTAACTTCCTGTTAAGTATTTGACTGATGTAATATAGTAGGTTAAGTTTAAAATTATCACAGCAAGGTTTAATATTTTATGACGCATGATCACAGTTTTATTTGTTTATTAATAAAGAAAAACATGTGGCTATTAGTGATAATATTTCTTTATAACTTAGAATAAAGTCAAGAGCCATAAATAAGTTATCACCGGTAGATAATAAATGTTAGTAGAAAGACTACAACCTATGATCTTTTACCCATAATTGCGATAGGTACAATCAATACATAAACAAAAATAAAAATGTTCTGAACAAAAAGGTAATCTTAAATAAAATATAAATATTTGATAAAGAAATGAAAAAGGTATAAAATAAAAATATTAAAAGAAACCTCTTCACTCCATAAATTACTTGAAAATCTTTCGGGAACCCAATAATGACGAATTGAGTTTAATTCTTACCGAGTTAACACTGTTATCAAGTATATTTAGATTTTTTTTTATTCGATGAGACTAGCAATTGGTTCCAGGCGTTCACCTGATAGTTAGTGATACGCTTGCCCATAAGAACACGACGCTGGTTAAGATGATATACACAGCACCACATTGCGCTCCTAGCCTTAAGTCGAAGTATATTAAGTGTCGTTACTGCGCCCTTCAAACTGGAAAACAGTAATGTCTTCATAGTACTATTTGACAGTAGAAATAGTAGTTGCGATGATCTCCGACAAGACACCTACTACCAGTAAAAAGGTCATAGTCTTTTATAAGTTTATTAAAATATATAGCTTTATTAAGAAAAAATAAACACAATAATCTAAATCGTAAATAATTGACAAATTAACTACTTCTTCTTTCATTATACTAAATAGAAAATAAGAGAATATAAAAGTATATAAAGCGACTTGTAACAGATAACTCAACTGAACTAACTAGCAATAATTGGACTTATATAGCTAAAAGTTGTACTGTATAGCGTAATTTACCTCAAAAAGGCTTCGAGGGTCCAGTAGTACATAACGAAGGTTGTGAAGCATTCAACTAAGTAACATTATTATCCATTTCCGGCAAAGAAATCTATTACAGAGGGTTCATGCCTTTATGTGACAACGCATGTCGTAAAGTACCTCTACTAAAGATTTTATCAGTTGATATCGTTTAAAGTTAATTTAAGTTACACCAACAACAATAAAAGTTGGTTTATTTTATGACAATTCGTATGACTTATTATGCCGTAAAACATATTCCCAAATTAAGCGTAATAAGCTTAATCTAACTTGTCCACTTACTCCTCAAAGATAACAACGTTGTGGAAAACTTCTAGGGGACGGACTTTACCGTTCACATCACTTTCCTTTTGGATTAATTTTCCTCTTTGTTTTTCCCTCTTTGATATTATCTTTGACGTGTCAATACTCAGCATTTTTGGCTAGTAATGAAAATGTACTACATCTTTAAATACAATAAGGCTTTTTTAAAGTTACGTTAGAAAATTAATAGTAGAAGCAGATGATGTTTATTATCTTTAATTAATTGTAGCCCTGTTTTAATGAAAACTTTCGTGATAAGTATCACTATAACATTAAAATTCAATAACCTATTAAAGAGTACAAGTATCCTTTTTTTTCGACCAAACGAGCAAGACTTCATTTAATGGTAAGTGATACATTTCCTCATAACATAGCGTAGCTCTGGTTAAGATGGTATACACAGCACCACATCGCGTTCTTCGCTTTGCTATCTTAGTGGTTTAGTATCGTCACCCCTGTATTTTTACTAGCATACAGCATATTTCAAACTGGAACACAGTACTTTGTACTGTTTGTTAGCTGCAACAGAAGCTGCGGTGTACTTAGACGATACCCGGTTATGAAAACCTACCAGTAGTATTCTGAATAAGTCCATGTGAAATTTGGTAAGAGTATTGGCAGAATGTGGTTGGTAGTCGTGGGACTAGGATTAGACTGTAATTTAAATCATGCTTACAGCACAGACTAATTAGTAATAAATTACATACAACTATGTCATAGTGAATGTAAATCAGATTCATCTCCCATTTCGCATCTCCGCACGTCTAGTCTGACGTCAAATGTCTCCTAGGCGAGGGTGTGTCCCAATAATAGCTACCGCATCGTATATGTATGTAATTCCATTACTTTACAGAACTACTTTACTTTATAGAATATATATTTAAAGAAAAACTATCGTTATATAGTTTTAACGATTTTCTTTGAAGTCTACAGCTACAAAATCAAAAATATACAAATATATGATTTCCGTGTGAAATTTTTATTATCTGTTTATTGGTGACTAGCAACCGGATGTTACTGTGCCATTTAATTTTTTATATCATTTGTAAATTGATATATTTGAAAACATGAACATGAAGAACACATTCGTACGATGATGAATTCGTTCGTATTGCCAGTGATGAGATACGGAACTGAGACGTGGCCATTCACAATGGGCCTTATAAAAAGACTCAGAGTCACCCTAAAGCCTATGAAGAAGGCTATGCTTGGAGTAGCTGTGCTCGATCGAAACAGAAGGTCACCAACATTGCCCTAAGGATTGCTAGATTTAAGTGGCAAGGAGCAGGTCATTGCTCTAAGGACTGACGCCCATAATATTGCCATTAACATTATCTTAGTCTACCTTGAGTGGTGGAGAGATGTCTTGAATTAGGCAGGTGCATTAAACAATTAAAATAAAAAGAATGTAATAATGAAGTATACATATGAAAATATTATTAAATTACATTACAATAAATACATGACATTATATATATAATACATAAAGCAATTATTTTACACATATTATAAACAAATGATAACATAGCTACCTTAAAAAAAAGGACTTTAAAACTAATTTAGGATTCGCAAGTTTTGCCCAGCAGTCGGTATCAACTACAGGCAAAGTTTACCAACTCGACAGTTTGGACAGATGTCTCCAATGTAGTTAACCTTCACTAGGGTGTCGAGGATCACATCTTATACACTATATATTATTACACGTAATACATTTTTTATTATTCGACTAGGCTTTGACACGAACCAGGCTTTCACATGATGGTAAATAATATCCTTGCCTATACCGCGGCGCTGTTTAAGATTGTATTCAAAGTACACATTGCACTCATCGCTTTAACGTGTAGTCTCGTTACCCCAGTAATTTTATTAGTATACAGTACATTTTCAATCGGAACAGTAATGTTTGCTTATTACTATTTGTTGGTAGAAATAGGAGCTACGGTGGTACTTACCTAGACAGTTTCCGGTAAATGAGACCTATCACCAGTAAATACTAACACTATTCATATGTTAAAAATGTAGACAGCAAAGTTGGTATACTTTTAGACTTTTTCGCGAATAATATATAATTTTAAGCCGACGACAAATGTAAGGAATACTTCAAAGACCAACTTTACGAAAAATCATTTATATGTATTGAAGATTTATGTTATTAATTTAGCAGTTTCTAATTTAAGTAACCGCTTACACATTTCTAAATATAAACCACTAGTCATGCTCATCGAGACAGCATAATAAATGTTCTCAACGAAACAGGAAACTACTTTTCATAGCAAAAAAATTAGACGAGTTTTTTTTACTAGCATCGTAACATTGAGATGTGCGGTCGCAAAAAATGGATGAAGCGACGAAAAACTCCTGCTCCTGTTCAATAAAAATACTGGTTATTTTTAACTAACCTAACCTCATTATTTTATAGAGTAGATATATATAATTACATTCGTAAATAGTACCTAGTCCACCAGGTCTATAATTTTTTAATTCATTGTATACATGTAAAATATGTTTTCACATATAAATAGAATGAAAGTCGTAAATCGAAATAGTATAGAAATTATTTATGACATGATCAAGTTATTTATACATATATACATATTTACAAATACTTGCATAGTAAACAAGAAGAGACATGTATTAATTTTAAAATATCGTATAAAATTCAATACCCTATTAAAGTTCAATAATACTGTAGTTTTAAACTACGATTTAGTTTCTGAGACAATCGTTTAAACATGTGTTTTATGTTAAACATGAGTTATTAAGAAAAATTAAATTTTTTAACATGAAATAACAAATGGGAAGTAATCTATTGACAGAAGCAACTAAAGATATAATAGGCATTTTATTTATAAAGTAATTACATATTTTTGTAATGAATATAAGCCACTCGGCATAGAGGAACTACATTAAAGCACCACTACATAAGTGTTCAATGTTATAGTTTTTTTATTTACATCAAGAAAGGAGTGATGATAACTATAACACCTTGATGCTGAAGATATACTTGGTTGCCAAATTCTGATATCAATGGTGTTATTATAATCAAAATTGCCATCAAACTGTCTATTAAAAACATTTGAAATATATTCTGTTTACTTGTCTACAGCCTCATTGCAATATGTTAACTAACGTTGAATCTTCTTCTAAGTCGTATTTCCTTATGACTGGGTCGTGGTCATCATGTGTAGTGAAATACACGACGACTGTCTTGGCTGTTATAATTGAGTGGTGTTGCCATTGCCTTCTCCATTTCACATACTAGTCCGACCACGGGTGGTTATGATATAGATATATGTAGGTTTCCTAACGATATTCTCCTTCACCGTCAAAGCACGTAATATTAGTTGGTGTTATACTAACTGCATACGAATAGAAAAATTCATTGGCGCAAGCCGGATTCGAATCCGAAAACTTCGGAGTGGTAGGCCGGCGTTCAAATCACTAGGCTATCACTACCTTTAATAGACAAAGGAAAAAACAGTTACTTATATTCTTCACAAAATTATTATATTAATATGATTCATATCAATAATAACAATAAATCAATATAGAGAATCAATCAACTCCGCAGTATATATTCCATTTAATAGTTACACATGAAATAGTGAATTACAATGTTTATATTGAAACGTTTACTGGGAAATATATATGAATATTCTCCGAAAACTATCTCGTTGTATATTTAATGACATTCATAACATAGCATATGTTATACATTTTCCAAACGAATGGAATATTTAAATCGTTATTGGTACAAACGTTGAAACAAAAAAAAATTGACAATTGTGTATACAATCCGAGAATTTCTTTTCAATGTACGTTATGACGTCATAAAAATATTCACCTGTTTACGAGCGAGGACACAAAGTACGAAAACTCTAATCTGAGTCTTAATAGGCTCCTCTTGATCTGTCGATACAGGTCGATAGCTGGACATAGGCCTCTCCCCAATAATTGGAGGGTTTGGTCCGTTTTCATGCTGGCCCAATGACAGTTGGTGGGGAGCGAAAGCCTCATTTCTTGATTGTAAAGGTCTGCCATGAGCAGGTGAGGTTTGCTTGGGTTCCGTGAGTTGTTTTATGGAACCACTCACACCCCTTTATAGTTTACATTCGCCTTTACGCGGAGGTATATAATTCGGTTCCTATGAATTCGTAAAGCGTATGAAAACTCTATTTTTTTCACTCATCGTTACGTGACAAGTGAGACCTTCACTTGATGGTAAGTGATATACCTGCTCATAACAACGTGATGCTAGTTAAGATAGTTATATAGCGCGACTTTTCGCTCGTTGCCTTGAAACGAAAGGTTTTAGGTCTTAATAATTTTACTAACATTGAGCACCCTTCAAACCGGAGTACAGTAATATTTGCACAGTACTATTAGTGGGCTGCAATAGGAGCTCCTGGGGTCTACCCAGTGGCTGATTTGCAGTCTTAGCCGGCCTAGGCTCTAGGTCATATAATAAACACCGGCCATCTCTTACTCAGAATCCATCATACTGAGTACATAATAAATTTACTTTTTCACGATTAGCAGCTCCTAATATCTGGCTGCTCTAAGTCCAGGCCTCTGGACCTTATGGCAAATCTTCCACTGGGCCTACCATCAGCGGCCTTTATAAAAACATTGACGTATTAAAAATTTCCAGAAGTTTTAAAAGAAATTTAATAAGATTCTTCTTTGATAATTTTCAATATCACCCGGAGCCGAACTGCGAACTTCGTTCATTAGTATATACAAGAACGGACAGCAATCGTAACTTGAAATGAATCCCGCGGAGTTCGTTACTAGTTTTATAAAATCTCCTATAACGCATATATATTTTTTTTAATTTTGTTAATAATAAACAGAATTTAGTAAAAAATACTCAATATTAAATGTAAACTACCCCCTAACTAAAAACAATAAACTATGAATTGATGAAACTCTTAGTTATAATTTAAAGTTTCGTTTGGTTTAATAAAAAAAATCAACTTATGAGTTCCGGTTGAAAAGATGATGATGAGTTCCGGCGCATTCTAAACGAGAATTTTTTTTATTAGGCGAGCTGATGACACATGCAAAGCGTTTACTTGATAGTGAGTGACAGGTTTGCTCATAACAGCGTGGTGCTAGTTAAGATCTTATACACAGCAGTACATTGCACTCTTCGCCGTGAGAAGTAAGGTGTTAAGTTTCGTACCCTAGTAATTTCACTAGCTTACAACACCTTGTAAAAAGTAGTGTTTGCTCATTACCACTTGACGGTATATATAGAAGCTGCGGCTGCACCTACTGCGAATTTTAGGTCAACTGTTGCTAGTAGATAAATTATAAGTATCAGTGTTACAATCACAAAGAAACAGAAAAAAACGAATAATATTTTTTTGTCCTAAAGTCAATATATTTGAATTTAAAAAAAAACATTTGTGTATAAGATGTACTTGATTACATACGTATATACAATGTCAGTGATCACAAGGCTGTCGTGTGATATTTTAGAATAATACGCTACTTACTTAATTTTTATTTCTGTTCGTACCGAATTAAAAAATAGTTTAGTATTAAAAAAAACTCAATAATGACACTTAAAACTAACTAAAAGGAAGTGGTGAAGGTTGAGGCAAGCTGGTGCATACGAACAGCTCGAGTACTACATCCAGCATTGAAAGGTGATGATGTAATAATTCTGTATTAATGGTAATTTGTAATCATAAGTTCTATAAATAGAATACTATTTTTTTAATTTGAAGAAGCGACGAGATAAGCAGGGCGTTTACCTGATGGTAAGTGACACGCTTATCTTATAACAAGGGGCTGGTTAAGATGGTATACACAGCACCACGTTGCGCTTGTCGCCTTAAGACGTAATTCGTTGAGTTTCTTTATAATAATTTCCCTAGTTTACTACACCTCTCAAACCAGAACACAGTTATCTTTGCACAGTATTGTTTGCTGGCTCGCTGGCAGACGGTATCCAGAAAGAAAGACCTACCACCACACACGATTTCCGCGATGCTAAATATAAGAGGACTCGTGTATGCGGAGAATTTGAATATGAATGCGCGAGATAACAAACAATTCATTGCATCTATGCACATATTTATTTGATTCCTGTAGTCTATTTGCGGTAGATGTTCCGACACGTTTATTTAAGTGATATTTGTTTTGGCACTTTGTATAGATGACAGTGAATACGTAGATACTTCGCCTTCATCTTGACACTGCTGGCAAGCGTGCAGAAATCATTTGAAAGTACTCCAACAAGTTTACTCCAATGCTCTAGCTATGTTTCGACTTTTTTCCATACATATTTATGTCTGTTTTAATAAATTGTATATATTTTTTATATTAGATAACATCAAGGTAAATAGTATGTTAATTTGATGGTAGACATGACTCTGATTAGGTCAATAACAATGAGGTACTAGTAGATAAGAGCGTAAGGGTTGCTACACAACAACTCACGGGACCCAAGCCAACTTCACCTGCTCGTGGTGGACCCTGCTAATCAACAAATGAGGCTCTGGCTCCCCATCAACCTGCATTCAGCTAACGAGATAGGAGACGGCTTGAATCCCACCAATATTGGAGGAGGCCTAAAATAAGCAGAGGATGTCAATCGGCTAATAAAGAAGGAGATGCAGAGTTAGAATTGAAACATTGAAAGGAAGAGAGCAAATACAAAATATGTGAAAACTGTTCTTTTTTTCTATTTCTAGTTTCCTCGTCAAATTTACCAGACAATGAGACCGGTAACTGATGGTTAGTTTTACGACCCGCCCCCCCAAATTTTTGTATAATCAAGGTGAAACACAACATGAAAAGTCTCGTCTCTCGTTCCGTCGAAATTCTGCTCTAACAATATTTCTTTTCATAAAAATGTTGCTAAATTTTCACAAAAACCAACCACAGAGAACTTGATACAAACAAAAAATCCTTGGTCCTAAATACAACAATGTTTACGGTTCAAGAATAAAATTTATTTTTAATTATCCACATTATAAATAGCCTACTTCTAGAAATCCAGGACATTGTTATGTCTTCTGGATCACACAGAGACCAAAGGGATACATCACTGAAAACCAACCCTGATATAATAGCAGTTAAATTATAACCACGACTATACTACGTAAATAAACCGTTCTGGTTGCCAGGTTGTAATTAGTCATTTCTATCGTACTTTTATCTATGTATAATAATAAAAAAACAATTACCTATGTTATATTTACCACCAATGACGTCGAAGAAACTCGAATACCAATTAATATGATGTTAATATTCATGAAATGTTTTGTGATGCCAAAGACTTACAATTATTCATTTGCGTAAGTGGCCATATGTTTTGTTTTAACAGTCAAGCCGTTGACCCGTGGAGGTTAACTTAGCTAATTTAAATTTTCAAGGTTTTAATAGTTTCATATGTATTTAGGCAACAATTGTCTGTACAATTGCAAGTAGTTAAACTGCGCAATTTATAACAATGAAGCTTCTGAGTCCTTAAACTTAGTGGAACTCCATTTAACTTTTTAAATGTAATCAGGCCATGATTAAAAGACAAAGTAATGATCTCGTGTTTCTATAATCAGAAACTAATTTAACAGGATATTCAGAGTTCATATTATAGGTTAAACTGCTGACATAACTTTGAAATATAAAAATAAATGCTAGTTCACTGATTTAACTGATTTCTGCACCTTCAGGACATCTGATGCACACTTGTCAAAAACAAAATAGAAAGACAAGATGTTAATCATCAAAAAAGATATCGTTGAACTTAAAACGATTCCGACCTGGATCCCTGAATGGAGTTTCTTAAGAAATTTTATTATGGGAACCTTCCAAAAGAAAAAATGCGAAAAGAGGAAAATAAGGCTGAATTCACTTTTGACCTTTTCGTCTCTATCATCGATAGTGTGTAATATGTTTTTTTAACAAAATGACTGTTGCGTTCATTTAGTGGCAGGAGATTTTTATTACCGCAACAATTATTATACTCATTGTTAGTCTTCATCAGTCTATTACCGACAACTGCTAAACATAGGCTTCCCCCAATAATCGAGGGATTTGCTGTCTCCCACTACGCTGGCCCAATATGAGAGAACCGGAGCCTCGTATTTTGATTAGCAGGGTACACCACGAGCAAGTAAGTTAGGTCCCTTGAGTTGTTATGTGAGACAATTTATACCCTATTAATAGTATAACTATACATAAATGTAACTACAACCATTAGAATTATTTTGGCGCTGCGAAAATATACCACGCTTTGAAAATACAACTGTGTGACCAGTAACCTGTTTAGCGCAGTTTAGTCACAGTCTAAACTGCATTATAAATCAGCCTCATTTCATCGGGCGTGACACAGTTTCAAAGTTTCCAAATTGAGTTGGCCACTAACTCCCCTGTGCACGCTTTAATCCCGAAACTCTGCAGATAGTCCTATAATGACGTTTTCTGATAAAACCATGACAGAGCCTTAGAAGGTTTCTATATAACTAGTTATATGACTATTGTAAGTCAGGGTATGAAAAAGTAAAAGGATGAAAGAAGTAAAAGATTGTAGAAAACTAAGGAAGAAACGAATAGAATAGATAAGAAATGAAATTAAAAAATAAGGAAACATGTGGTCCCTCTCTCACTATACAGGGCAATGATGAAAAAAAAACTAGTTGTAGGAGGGGTATAATTTAGAAATAGAGATAGGAGTAGTACACAGTAATAATACTACTAATATAATAAGCAGTAAAAGGTATTAGAAATAGATTCCTAAAATATTGTACATTTATAGCTAGTAAGGTCTGCAAGAGAAAAAAAGTCAATTAACTAAATTAATACATTGCATATGAGGTATACAGAATAAGTGTAAATAAACAGCAGATACAAATTATAAATAACTATACACAGAATAAAAAAGACTATTTATATTGCATATATATAATAAGTAGGAAATATGTAAAAGATGTAGAACAAACGGACTACTGATGAAGTAAGGAGGAGTACATATTTAAATAGAATTTGAGATTTTATGAAAACATGTGTTAACGAAGATCAAGGTTTACGATGTCAGGGGAATGAGATATACAATATATATAAAAAAATATTTAACTTCATGATGGAGAAATTTTTTTAATTTATCCCGTGGACTGAATATTACTATTCTTTGTCCTTCAGCGGTTTCTTGCAACCTTCACCAGATCGTCGGTACAACTTGCGATATATGAGTCTCCAACCGCTGGAGGTATACAGCAAAGGACCAATTGGAGAGGAAATTTTTGAAGGAGGCCTATGTTCAGCAGTGGGCATTTATCAGCTGATGATGACGACATTTTATGTATATTTGTACAAACACAGGTAGCCGAAACACAACAATATTGTTATGACAGCAAATTTACAGTAAGAATGTAGTAAGTTATGGAACGAGATCGAAAATACCTAAAAGGTTAAATTTTTTAATGTTTTAATTTTTTTTCAATAACGATACTGTCGAAAAACGTTGAGCAGTAATTTGTTTTTTCAACTGTTGTATATTCTTAGCGTTATAGCCAGTCGGAGCTGACTCGACGTAGAGAGGTTATGAGAAGGTTATTTAAAGTTGTACACTCACAATAGCGTTTGCGGGAATAAATCATAAGCGAGTGTTGAATGATCATTCATATACAATAATTTTAAACAACATGCAAATAGGTTGAATGCGATATAATACTTTGATGCTAAGAGTCTACAACTATGAAACCAGAACACTATATTATATATATATATACATTTATATATTATTTTACGCTCTTCATATCTATCTTCTATATAACCAGTACCGTCTAGGTAGGTACAACCGCAGCTCCTATTTCTACTACCTAATATTAATATGCAAACATCACTATGTTTGAGTTTGAATGGTGCTGTATGCTAGTGAAATTACTGGGGTAGGGATTTTCGACAACTTATATCTCAAGACGATGTGCGCAATGTGGTGTAAACTATTTTAAAAAGCGCTACATTGTTTTCTTTATTATAATATCTTTGTTTTACCTTACTACCTAAAAATAATAATTATGTAATAAAAAAACAATTTATCGGATCTCGTGATTGATTGTTATAGAAACGGAAAATGTATGTTTAAATGAGTATGTATTTTTGTACATCCAAATATGTAATTTATTGCTATATTACAAAACATAGGTAATTTCATACATATGCTCACTATTAAAATGCATAGATTTTATAATGTCATAAAAGCAAATAATTATGTTGTTAGCAAATAAAAACTCCTGCTTTAGCCCAAGGAATGAAAGCATAATCAAGGAAATAAAGAATAAAATCTTATTACCCCAATAATTTCACTAGCTACAGCAAATTTCAGAACAGGCAGTAATGTTTGCACAGTATTTGGTTGTACAAATAAGTGCTGTCACTTCTATAGCACGTGGAACGTTTGCTCGTTGGACTTTTTTAAATACTTCTGTCACAATTTACTTGCTATTGTCAAAAACTAAACAATTACATGCGTATATATCATGTATTATTGTATAAAATCAAGTAATATACAACAATCTGCATAATTTCAATACCATTGTGTCAGACGATACGTAACTACGTCCAAATGAATAATTAACAACCGTACCACAAAAAGGATCGTTTTTAACATCTCAATAACGTATTTCTTCTGTAAATATATATTTTTATAACTGTATGAAATTAATTAAAATATATATTAAACTTTTATTTAATTTAAATGCACATTTTTTTTAGCAAACCGTTCAAATAGTGAAACGCCTGTTAATAGCAACGGGGCGCTGGTTAAGATGGTATACACCACATTGCGCTCGACGCATACGTAAGATGTTACTCGTTACCCCAGTAATTTATCTGGGGTACAGCATCCTACAAACCAGAATACAGTAATGTTTACACATTACTATTCAGCGGTAGAAATAGGAGCTGCGTCGGTACCTACCTAGAAGGTCTCTGGGAAGAGACCTGCCTATAGTAACTGTGTATATAAAAAATAAGGTTTTATTTATTGAGCAAAGGTTAATGCTTGACCTCGGTCCTTCCTCGTGTTATGTGGTTTATCGTTATTAAGCGCATTAACCTAGTAAATAATTATTTACTCTTTTTTTAAGACGCCCTGGTTTATGTTATTTCATACATTGTATAGATATATCCTAACCTATTAGGACTCATTATACAGATTTCGTAAAGCTTTATACTTATCTTAATCTTTTTAACTTATAAATAACCTTTATTATTACCTTTTTCTTGTAACCGCTACATTGTTTAATTTATTACAACACTTTATATCGTATTGTTTACTCCAAATTAACTTTTATAATGCGACGGAACTGAGTATATATGAATGCTGTTTATATTTAAACAGTACTTAGTTTCTTTTCATAATATCTTTGTTTACTTTTGATAATGTAATTGTTTATGATTGATTGTACACCTAATAAAGAAAAACCTAACCAAATAAATCTTTATTATAATTCCTAGGCACAGTGTCTTCATATTTCTATTCTTGTCAGAGGAAGGCCTTATGTCTTTATATATTAAATTGTTCCGTTTGGAAACAAATTTATTAAAACTCATGAACACATACAAATAATTCATTACAAATTGTAATAATGAGGATAATTTTTAAATTATTCTTACTATGATAATTAGTTGAATACATTACCTTCCGAATTTTATATAGTGGTTGTATGCTCTTGGTAAATTTACATCGTTATTTATTAAAATGTATCTTTAGTAGATTTTGAATTATAACTACGTTTCTGTGTTCCGTATATCGGTATATGGTAGTCAGAATATTATTAATACTGTTCACATCTCTTTCTAACCACTACCCAATATAGTGATGAGGTTAGCTTTCCTTATATCTTTCCTATACTTCGCTCTGTCGTCAACTACATCAGTCACTTGGCACTCTCGTATATCGTGACGTCCACTGTTGGGTATTGGCTTCCTCCAATAGAGGGGAGATTCGGGCTATCTCCCATCACTCTGACCCAACGCAGATTGATAGGGAACCAGAGCCTTGTTTGTTGCACCGCGACCAGGTGAGATTGGCTTGCGTCCCTTAAGTTGTTATGTGGGATATTTTACACCATATCTACCGGCAAATAGTAATCTTCAAATATTACTCTGTTCCAGTTTGAAAGGTGCTGTATGCTAGTGAAATTACTGAGGTAATAGCACTTAACATATGTCTTAAGACAACGATCGCACTGTGGTGCGGTGTATGTATTAACCATCGACGCCTTATTACAGGCAAGCGTATTACTTACCATCAGGTGAACGCTTTTCTCGTCCATTACGTAGCCACATAATAAAAATTTATACAAATACCTATACTTTAGACTGTATTAAGCTATTGAGCTATTGAGCATCTCTAATATATTACGCTAATTTATTTTTAGTCTGTATCTGTTAGCAGATGTCTGCGAGAAATATCTGAACATAATTACACCGTCATATATAATGTACCAAAAATTCCTCAGGTTCATTAACATACAAATTATATGTACATATATTAACAATTTTATGTAATTAACAAATCACAAAATTTTATTTTTAACAACTTTAGGTATTAATTACAATTATAAATTATTAAAAAATAGTATATATCTATTAATACAATACGGTCTAGTTGAAGGTAATGATTGTGTATAAGTTACTGGCGGTGAGTTTATAATTGGATACCATCTAGATAGGTACAACCGCAGCTACTATTTTTACTGCTGAATAGTAATGTGCAAAATGGATGATGTAAGCTAGTGGAATTACAAAGGTAACGAGACTTAACATATGTCTGAAGGCAACGAGCGTAATATGGTTTATCTTCTTAACCAGGGCCATGTTATGGGTAAGCGTTTCACTTACGATCAGGTGACCGCCTTCCGCGTTTCGTCATCTCTACGAACAAAAAAATATTTACTAGTTAAAAGTCGTTAACTTTGTATTGGAGTGTATTAATTGGCCATATATTTACCATAAACACATGGTGACCATCTGTAAAGTTATCAACAAATCTATATCCGTGCTAAACATATTTCACAGCTGATACTACTCTTGGCATGTTTATAGTATGTGGTATTCCACAACTCCTCACATGTCTAATAGAACGGCGAAGATTAATCAAAGTATTTTACTGGTCACTCTGAGACATTAGGTAATGTAAAAACGAAAGTTTTTTTTTCCCTTGAGTCGTATTCTGTTATCTCGTTACCCCAGTAATTGCACTAGCATACATCACCCTTCAAACTAGAACACAGTAATGTCTTCACAGTGCTATTTGTCAGTAGAAATAGGAGTTGCAGTGGTACCTACCAGGATGATCTCCGACAACACACCTACCACCAATAAAAAAGTCATAGACTTTTATAAGTTTATTAAGAAACATGGCATAATTATGTAAAAGTAAACTGGATAATCTAAATCGTAAGTAATTGACGAATTTACTACTTCGTTCTTTCTTTATACTAAATAGAAAAGAAGAGAATATAGAAGAATATAATGCGACTTGTAACAGATAACTGAACTAACTAGCAACAATTTGACTCATATAAACGGAAAATTGTACAGAATAGAGTGATTTCTCTCAAAAAAGGCTTCGAGGGTCCAGTAGTATATAACGAAAGTTGTTAAGGATTCAACTAAGGTTAAGGTAAGGCAAGGTAAGTTGTCAAGTCTCGTTACCCCAGTGCATAATCATTATTAATTTCTCGCGGTATAATGATGTACAAGAATAATAAAACTTTGTCGTTGACTTGTTGAGTTGACTCACGTAATGTCCTCACCTAAAGTGGTATACGGTGTTTTTATGCGCACGCGTCGATATGAGTACGGATCTATATTTAAACTGCGATTACGAACAAATACCTTTGTAACTTACCTGTATATCATCAATATATGATGTAAGAATACAAGGCCACAACGATTGATGCGATTGTGTTCAGCAAGGGACAAAGTTAATCGTCAAAGTCCGACAAATAATATTAGACAGTTTTTTTTATTAAAAAATTATTCTAATTAGAATTGTCAACTTGATTCATTTCCATTTATACATTTTAAACATATTCCTAGTGAATTATTTCGTTTACGCATATAGTATTTAGCTGTAATTGCTTTGTTACATTATGATTAATTTTAATATCTTGTATTTTGTTATTATATTAATCTCAACACGCATTGGTAAATCATATTAATTTATAAAGAAGGCCAAAATCAAAATTTTTATTCAATGTAGGTGCAATAGAAGGTCAGAAGTCTACCATCTATTTGCAAAGCAAAGGCCTCAGATCTGGCGCAAGAAACTCAGCGGTCTATACACATTTTTTTTCCAATGAAAACCATGATAGTTAACGTGATCAGAAAGAAAGAAATATATAAATAAAGAAAGACAATTTTATTCAAAATTTACAAGAAACTTGTTACTAGTAACATATTAACTACATTACATATAAAGAATATAGCGTGATATTGAACAGTACTGACATAACTCCAACTGCGTCAGGTCTTTATACTGAAGCGATAATGGTACCATCTTTAGGATTTCCGGTATAATATGTACCGGATATCCGGTATAATTATGTACCAGATTATACATACTTATATTTGAAGCAGATGTACTAAACAAAAAATATAATTAACATAACTTAAGTATAATTTACTGATGGTAAGTCGTAAGTACCTCTTCGTAACATGCAAACATTACTATGATCCGGTTTGGACAGTACTGTATGCTATTGAAATTACTGTGGTAAAGATACTTAACGTGTTAAGTACCAAAACAACGAGCGCAATGTGGTGCTGTGTATACTACCTTAACCAGAGCCACGTACCTTAAGTATCTTACTCGACTCGTCGCCTTATTGCAGAAAAAAGTCTTTATTGGTATCTTGCTATTACTAGGCAACGCTTATTTTTGTCTAACACAGTAATAACCTATATTAGACTTGCCTTATTTAAAAAGCAAGAAACTCAATAAGTTTGTTAAAAAATTCTAACTATATTTACAGACGAAACTTTATAGTATATTTTATTTCTGTTTGTAAATTATCTTGGTTGAATGTTCATTGTCTGTGGTCTTTTTCTAATATATACTATTTATTGGTTATAATTTATAAATGGCTCTTGACTTTATACAAAGTAACAAATTAATAGCTAATAGCTACAAGTTGTCCTTTTAAAAATTAAATATAATAAAATTAAATTTGATAATTGTTTTAATAAATTTTCAATCGTATTCCTCTATTTGTTTTGTTTGATGTTTAGTTGTATTAAAATGATAAAACCTTATAGTAAGTTGTATAAGGAAAACGTTTCAAATAACAGAAGAATTGTATCAGTATCAATTTATGTTAAAATATATTATACGTAGTAGTATATTTGTTATTTAAAACCGTTGTGATCTATATCATCACTTACTATATTTAGGGTATCAAACAATATGTAAATTCAGCTGAGCCCGGGATTTAACAAAATTGTTCGCAAGTGAATTTAAGGGATTATAGGATATATGTAGTTACAACGTGTGGCTTAATACGGTGTCAGTGTAATGAGAATAAAGCTATTTATTATACTTAACTCATATTAACACTTACAAACCAACAAAAAAATGATCAGTCAGTGTCTTTTTATTTGTTTATTGTTAAACATAAATTAAAATAGTAAGTATATAATTAATGTGGTAACTAGTATAGTTTATCCAGGTAGTATAGTCATCGCATATTTTTAATCATTTTGCAATAATTCTTTTTTAATTCATCAAGGGTAGGAGACGAGTAAGGCGTTCACCTGAAGGTAAGTGATACGCTTGACTATAACACGTCACTGGTTAAGACGGTATACTATATTATAAGCATATTATATTATAAGCAAACAAGATCTCCGACTATAGCCCGAGGAATAAAAGAGAGAAAAAAAGATAGTATACACACCACCACATTGTGCTCGTCTCTTTGAATTGTAAGGCATTAGGTCTCGTTACCCCAGTTATTTGCACCATCACAGTAATATTTACCAGTTGGATAAGGAGTTGTGGTGGTACCTAGACGATCTCCAGCAACAGAGACTTGCCTTCATAAAAAAGGTATATACAGTAACTGAAACATAGTATGTTCCTACTTTTATACTTAAGAATTCTTCTCGTCATTGAGTTTAAAAAGAATTAAAGAAATGATCAAGATCGATGATAATTACCAAGAATCATGTTACCAACATAAATGATTACGTTAACTATGTAATGTAGATCTTTAATATTTGTCAGCACTCTGTTCCCTTGTGATTTATCCGCCTTGCATTTGATCCGGGCATGCAATAAAGTTCCAGTAGGATCTGACGAATGGCTCCATCCACGTTATGCGTTCAGGATAAATATCTTTCATTGTATTAAACAGTTAAATAATTAGATTGCTTGTAAGTTAACGAGTGTTTAAAGCAATTTTCATTGCGATACGAAGCAATGGGTTCGTTTAACTTAACATCGTACGTTAAGCACCGCTTCTTTTATTTTAAATTAAATCATCACTGTACGATGAAGGCCCTGGTTTTTGTGGAACTCACCAGTGCCTCTCTGTACCGCTGCTAAGCACATCCCAAGCTTAGCTGTTACCTTCTCCAGCACCCACAGTGTGTTATGATCAAATACAAGATCACTTCGTATTTATCATCCGTTTAGGCTCATTTAATGGACAGTGAGAGCCCCTAACCTTAAAGCCCGCGAACCTGAAAAAGCTATTTTAGCCGCCTTTTACTACAGGCAGGAATTACCTTAGTCCTATTTTTGATAGCCTGACACTACAGGATTATTTATTATTCAAACCTAACTACAGGTAAAACAACGGATAACGTTGGAGAACTCAGACTATACTTATGTCTACACTTAAAGACTATGAACATATGATAATTAGAGTGTTATAGAAAGCAATTATTCCTTAGCGAGAACATTAATTTTCACTTAGTAATATTAAAAACTATAATAAAGTTCATTCTGTTAACTTTACGTCTGTCTAGACATGACAGTCACATAACTGTTCTATTACATAATAATTCATGTCCTTGGTTTTAATTAAATTTAATAATTTTCTTTATATTTAATATATTTCTTCTGAAAGGAAGTGACTAAAAAGGGGGTATTATTAAGAAGATCCCGAGGAGGCCTCAGGATTTTGAACCATGCCTCTCTGCACTTTGGGTAAACACTTGTCATGGTACTTTACTTTTTTTTTTTCGAGGAGAAATTTTCGAAAAAGTACCTTGCATTCTGGAAAGAAATCAAGGCTATGTGGTGATTTTTACCAACTAAAACTCCCACGGTGGTCATCCTCAGAGTTTGAAGAAGTCATGGAATCTCCGTTCGGTACACAACCAAGACCTCCCTAACGCTATGCTGGTATGGCCCGTCCCGGGAACTGAATCATACAGTTCCCAACACCTGCGTATACACTAACACGACATCCGGAGGCTATGCCCAGCCATCGTCCTCCTCGGATTGTCAAGGCTCTAGGGTAACGAGACTTAACCACTTTGTTTTAGGCGACGAGCGCAATCTGGAGCTGTGTACGTTATGAGTAAGCGTATCACTTACCAACAGGTGAACGTCTTGCTGATCTCATTCCCTCGTCGAATAAAAAAAAGCGGCTCAAGGAAGCTTAAGGCTCTTCTTTACATAATCGCTATGGAAGACTGTTATATATTTTTCTATTTTAATCATAGTCATCTCCAAAGCAATCCTGATTATATGCTTCACTTCATCAGTCGATTGATGTCCACTGCTGGCCATAGGTCACATAATTGTTATCGATTGTAACATTATTGTATCTTATTATCTCTTCTTTATTCTCTTTATGTCCCTAATGGTTGGCTGGGAGAAAATGCCTTGTGGTATTATGTTCGCCTTTTGGTTTGTTGTATCACTCTTATACATGATTTTCTCTTTAGTTTTCTTTGTGCAAATAAAGCGTAAATAAAATAAGTAAAAAAATTGTTATTAAGTAAGTACAGTCCAAAATGAACCATTTAAAATGTTAATGATATAAAATAAGTAAAGCCTTACAAACAGCGGGTACATTTCCAAAAGCAACTGTCCTCGAGGAAAACAAAGAACATTCCTTAAATTAAATGTAACATTTATGAGATACGCTTTTGATATCGCTAAAAGAATCCCTCGCCATTACACCGTTTCTCAATATAAAAATGGAAAGGACATAATAAAGTTCAAAATTAATGCAAATACGTAAGCAAGTTGATATTGTAATTATTAAATATTTAACAAATTCTCTTTGAAAGGTCGCGCGTTTTATTCAGGAGGCTGATCCTATATTTATTATATATAGTCAGTACAGCCTTGGCGACAAGTTTTCGTAATACAGATAATGTCCTTTCTTTCCGGTGGTTCAATGAATGCAAGCGATAAGTTTAAGCATAATTTATTTTTATATAACATATACAAAATTTTATGTAATATATTAAGAAATAGTGTAGCTTAAGATGATAAAAGTGTAAGGAGTCGGAGTCCAAACCAACCTCACCTGCTCGTGCATCCTGTTAATCAACAAACAAAGCTGTCGCTCCCCTCCAATCTTTATTAAACCAGTGTGATAGAAAATGGCTTTTATTCCCAACTATTAGCGAGGGTCAATGTCCAGCAGTGGACGCCTATCGACTGGTGAAGAAAGCTGTAAAAACTATTTCCGTTCGTACGTAACAATAACAGACTTTACGGCTTTCTCAACTCGCGGCTGATTCTGTAACACGTGAATGACTCATATGTAATAACAAATGATTTATTGTACTTATCAATTGATTTTTAAATATTATATAATATGTTCAGTGTATATGTATAGCAAAGCATATAAAGACCATATTTACCTTTGTTTTAGGTGTGATTATATCTGCGTGTGTATTTTCAAAATCTATCCTTAATCAGAAATGAATAGTTAACTCTTTCCTTTTGATGTAACGGATATTGATTTAAAACTGTTACCTTTTATTTTAAATGACAAGGTAATGAGTCGAGCATGGTGTTCACCTGATAGTAAGTGAAACGTTTTCTCGTAACATAGCGCTGGTTGAGATGGTATACACAACACCACATTGCGCTCGTCGCCTTGAGACGTAATGTATATAGTCTCGTTTACCCCAGTATTTAACTAGCTGCAGCACCCTTCAAATCAGAACACAGCAATGTTTGCACAGTCTGTGTCTACCTAGACGGTTTCCGGCAACAGAGGCTTACCACCAGTGTACCAATTTGGTTAGGCTAATAGTAACATTTCTTTTGTTTAAGCTAAATTAACCAACATTGTCAATAAACAGCTGTTATAATATATCACGAGATGTGCGAGTGATCAATTTTCATAATCAGGTTAAATAGGTTTTCAGATCTTTTCACATATAAACAGCGATAAATATTAACAGAGTGGATCGACCTTGTGTATATTGAATATAAAGATAATAGGTCTCATTAAATTTAAAATTTCCTTTTTCATGGTACGGAAAATATTATTTTCATCTGTAGTTTTCTGCAGTTTTTTTAAGCGACCACGCGATGAGACGCGCTGAGCGTTCAACTGATGGTAAGTGATATACTCGTACACAGAGAAATATTGCGCTCGTGCCTTGAGACTCGTTTCCCCCATAATTTCACTAGCATACAGCACTCTTCAAACCGGAACACAGTAATGCACTTTACTATTTGACGGTAAAAACAGAAATTGCTGTAGTACCTACCACTAATAGCGATGATATATTATAATAATATTGATATTATTTACGACATTTATTTAAAGGTGTATACCAATGTTTCCCAAGATAAGGCGTAGATCCCACAAGAGGCAATTCTGTCATTTAGGGTGGCAATCAGAACTTTAAAAAAAATTAACATAATTTATAACATTTTTTAGTCTTTTTTTTTTGGTTGGAAGGCATTGCATAAAAGTCATAAGTCCAGGGGGACAAATTTTTACTCATAAGTACGGGTGGTAGGACATGGGAACAAAAAGGTTGGGAAACACTGGTCTATATAGATTTTGGCCGCTTCACAAGTCTCGTTACTTTCGAATCATTGGTTTGCCACATTCTTATATTATTTGAGGGAAAGTACAAAGAACTGCACAATGATAATGAGAAAAGTTGAAAAGAGCGTTAAACTATCGTACCGCTGGCTTTGTTCCAGACTTAAGGAATATATTTAACGTTTACAAAAGATGAATGTTCTGATGATAAATACCTAACATTTATATTTAAAAATCAAGCCTGTCATTGTCTCCTGCTGTACATAGACTTGGCGATCAGAGTAAGCTGGCACAAGCCACAAAAATTCTATTCATGTAAATAGTTTAACATTTCTGAAGACAGTATAGTTTTTTACTCGCTTCATTGAAGTAGAAAGATAAATTCTTTATTGCTCACATTATAGTACAGTGCGTTAACTTAACTTATAATACAAATATGGGCAAGAACTTATCGCTATAATCGATCTCTTCCATGCAACCCAATAGCACAGGAGAGATAAATAAAGAGATAAACAGCCGATTAAAAATAATTGTTTATAGGGAACATATAATTACAGAACAATACCGTTTATTTAAATGAGAATCAATTTTTTTTTTTATTTTGGAGAAGTTTTCCTTTTATTTGATTTACCAACGCCTGTTTACATTAATACTATAACAAGAAAAACTTACAAGATATAAAAAGAAGAATCATAATGTAATAAAGCAATTACAGGTAAATACAACATTCGTACACAAACTTATTAACTAGCAAAATTTGTGTGTATACACAAAAAAAAAGAAAAACGTAGTTGTCAATTTAAATTAGCACTGTATGAGAACTTAAGAAACACTAATCAATTATTCAAAAAACTATTAATTAATATTTGTCGAAGCTTGGTGGGTGAATTGTGGTGAATATCTAAGCGATCGCTTTATTCATTAAATAATTTGGAGTCTCGCAACCGGGGAGTTTGATCTAAAAACTCTTCCTCTTGGAACGGAGTTATGATGCATCTGGAATAACTGGCGATGACACGCAAACGGTTTTTTTTTATAACTAGGGACAATCTAATTTGTTATTAAATATTTTGGTTATAAATAATAAATCGTTTAGTATACTACGATCGGCTAAAGAGATCATTTTGGTTAATGCTAGACCAAACCCTCTGGTGCTAATCTGCGATGTGGTCTGTGGCGATAAAGTGCATTGGTCTATTAAATGCCTATTTATTCATGCAATATAAGGATGTATAAAAAATGTTAATATATGTAATACAAAAAAGGTTAAAAATAGTAGTAAGCAAGTAGTAGTAAGTAGCACTAAAGTAGTAATAGAGTTATCCTAACTGTAAAATGAAAAGAAAATAAGTAAGTATTGATAGTTATATCCGTGTTCAACATATATATTCATTACTAGCCGATAGATGTTAATTACTGGGCATAATGCTCTCCTAATATTTGGAAATTTGGGCCGTCTTCCACAACGCTGGCCCTATACTGGTTGCTAGGAACCCAGGGCCTTGTTTGTTGACTAACAGGGTGCACCAAGATTGGTAAGGTTGGCTTGGGTCCTGTAAATTCTTCTCTGGGACCCCTCACACTCTCTCACACACATATATATAATGAATAAGTATTCATAATATATATGTTATACACGAAAGAGGATAAGGAAATAGATAGATATGTATTTGAATATATTACAAATTTTTTTTTGTGGTTAATGATAGATAACAAACTTAATAAATATATCCAAAAACATGTTCAAAGCATTAATTTTCCATAACATTTTGTTATACCAATCTCCTTTCATTTGATGGCTGGTCGGAAGAGGCATCAGGTTTATTGAATTATCCTCAAATTTTGATCAGCTGGGGTGGTCATTAATCACTACGGCTTTGTAATAAATTTTCTTTGTTTTTTTTTTTATTTGAAGATGCGACGCGACGAGTATATAGTCCCGTTATCCCAGTATTTAACTAGCTGCAGCACCCTTCAAATCGGAACACAGCAATGTTTGCACACTTTGTGTCTACCTAGACGGTCTCCAGCAACAGAGGCTTACCACCAGTGTACCTATTTAGTGGGTGAAGGTTACTTGTAGTAACATTTCTTTTGTTTAAACTAAATTAACCAACATTATCAATAAACAGCTGTTTTAATATATCACGAGGTGTGCGTGTGATCAATTTTTGTAATCAGGTTAAATAGGTTTCCAAATCTTTTTACATATATACAGCGATAAATATTTACAGAGTGGATCGACTTTGTGTATATTGAATATAAAGATAACAAGTGGCCCATACAAAATTCTGGAATTTTAAGCACCCACAACTCGGGAACCCGACCACATACCAACAAAATTCCAACGGCTCTGATCTTCTCTAAGCGAGATCTGTCTGTATGACAAATTTCAGCACCCGCTCTTACCCCTTGCAGTTCTCGAGATTGAAAATTGTTGACGAAGAGACGGAAGGACGGACATTGTCGTTTAAACAAGGAATGGTCTCATCATAATAGAAAATTAAAAACCTCTTTTCTATGGTTCAGTAAGTTATTAATACAAGATTATTCAACTATTTTTTTGCGATCGTGCAACAAAACGAGTATTCCATTCACCTGATAGTAAGTACACTTACCTATAACAAAACGGCACAGGTTAAGACAGTACACAGCAAGTTTCGTTACGCCAGTAATTTCACTAGCATACTAATCAAACCAAATAGTAAAAACTTCGAGAAAGGGTACACAATTGAAGTAACTTTTAGGGTGATTGAAAGGATTTAGAGATTATTCCTATTAAACAATAATTTCTGTATTTTTTTATATATAAGAAACCAGATAATCATTGTGATAGATAGAAATGGATAAAACATCTACATAACCATAGTA
>DWLS01000887.1:0-25591 GCA_018246255.1 Pachliopta kotzebuea
TTTTGTGAAAATCCTTATGTACTTTCTTTTTTTGTAACTCTGTCATAGTGCACAATAAAGTATATTTGTATTGTATTGTAAAATCTCGTATTTATTCATTATCATTATTTTCGCGCAAAATGTTTACTGCTGAATATAAGTCTCTTCTTGATGGATTGGATGTTAAAACGCGTCTACGGTATTCATTGCCACTATATATGTACACTCATTTTTTATTCTTCTAAATGACATTGCACCACATTGTGCTGGCATGGAATAGGAACACAGCAGTTTTCGTTATTGTGTTTCGCAGAAGAAACAGATGCTGCGACAGCACCAACCTAGATGGCCTTCGTTAAAAGAGGTCTACCGCCAGTCAATTTGTTATTATTGCAAATTAAAATTTACTTGTAAAAGTTTTTTACTAAAAGTATTTAGTGCCTTTGTTAGTAACTATTTTCGGTCCCAAAACTTTTATGGATAATAGTATTATATTATATTAACATCTTATTAATTATATAAATTGTTTTAGTCTCGCGAATCGGAGAAGCATGCTATGCATCATCACAATATCATTAACAATAATACTTCTGGATCTCGTCGCACTAAATCTAAGAGTACTGAGGATATGAATATGGGTAAGCATTTTGTTTTAGACTGATTTTAATATTTTTTTAAAAATGTTGTATAATAGTTTGTCATAATTGTGCAAACTAAAATAATGTTTTTATGCGGTTTTTTTTTATATCATGTTAATTCATATAAAACAGAGATTATTTAATATAAAAAAAAATCGCGATTAGAATGTATTGCTGAAAGGTTTTCGACGAAAGGGGTCTGGCAAAGCGTCTGGTAAATACGAGCACCGTAGGGTCGATCGGTATGGAGATCTATGTAAAAGGCCTATGTTCCGCTGACGAAGTCTATTATCATTATCAGCCTTTACCAGTTAACTGCTACGCGGCTGCTACGAGGTCTTCTATAAGCCGAAGGAAAATAGATTAGACACAATTGAAGTAAAATCTTTACTATACTTAATTTAAACGGTAATGAAACAATTAAGCTATGTGTACTTTACCAGATTCGAGCACCCTTAAACGTATGCTGAAGCCAATGCCTTCTACTGAGAGCCCAGTTACATCACCAGAGATGGGACGCCGTCGTTACGGCGGGGCAGCACCCTGTCCACCGTCATGTAGCACGCACGGCCATCGTCAGTCGCAGCACATGCACGGACATGGGCATTATTCACATGTCGTTAACAACAACAGCCGACAGAGTTCTCAACGGTACATTAAATTAATCACTAGTAAATTGCTTTTACTGTGCCTTTCAAAATATAACCTAGAGTTCTAGAACGGGAAAAATATTTACAACACTTAGCGAAAATATCGTCGGTAAATAAATTCATGTCGATTATGGGACAAGAACAAAAATTCTTGGAAAAAATGCATATCTTTTTAAGTATTCGCTAATTTAACAGAAAAATTTATGTAGAAAAGTCAGAATAAAAAAGAATCAATCACTCCAACTAATGGTAAATCTTAAAACGAAAGTTTTAATTTTTTCATTTACTTTGAGGCTTTGATCTACAATAAAAATGATTAATGAAATAAGACAAAATTATAGTTTACCTCTGGAAGAAGCGCATATTCGATTTTCACAGAGTTTCTGCTTTCTGTGAAAGAGAATTGTCACTTATCAAGCCATCGTGATAAATAATTGTGACGAAATATCACCTTGCAAGAATTCTGTCTATTAAAATACCCGTTTTGCTTACTAAACAAGATACGTTTCTGTTACATCCTTTGTTTTCCTTACTAATAATTTTGTGTAATGTTTATCGACATTTTAAAGGTAAATTGGCATTTTTTACTTTTTTAAATAAATGAAATTTCAAAATTTAAAATATGGTTATCACTTATATTTAATATGGATTGTGACTGAGAATCATATACAACATGTGATTGTAATATAATACGAAGTAATTAGTGCTAAATATAATAGTTTTAATTTTAAATTTATTATTTTAATAATCTTTTTTTCACTTATTTTATCATTCTCAATAAATATTATAAGATGTAACTTAACGATATTTATTTCAAGAACCGTACTATTACAATTTCTTGCAATTAAAATGTTAAACTATTTTTTCATAATGTGTCTATTAGCCGTGGTGTGGGTGTGGGCGCAGCGCCAAGCGGCTATCCAGGGCGCGGTCTTTACTTGGAATTGAGTGGAGGAGAACGGGATCTATCTCCACCTTCAGATAACGTGATGTTTGACAACCAGTGCTACGCTACTACCCCGTCGTCATCCAACGGAAACTCCGATCAAGAACCTTGCCAACGACGCGATCCTCGACATCATCATCCGGTACTTTTTCTAAAATGTTTTATCCTCTCTTAAACTCGCTTAACAAATATGTGTTAAAGGAACAATAACTTTTGAATCATCTTTTTTATTTTTGTGTAGTACTTTTTGTAATGCAGTTTTCGTTTAATTTTTTTTAAAAAACATAATTCTTTAACCTTAGTCGGAATTAAATTATATTTTAATTGGTAAGATAACTTTGCTATATATTTAATTCTAAAACGGACCTGGACAAGAACAAAAATTGATGATGTGATGTTAATTAGACAAAAGCTTATATTTATTAAACTAGTGGATAAAAATGATAACTAGGAATATTCTTAATTTTGGTATAACGATATTTTTCTTAACGTTCTTACCTTTTTGTGACGAGGTATGCTTGTTCGAGCAGAAAAATTGCAGTTTTTCTTCTTCCATTTCGCCGGAGCTACAAAGCCACAGATAATTACTAATATATTAAACATCCCTTTTGCTTTGCGAAATGACAAATGGTGAACTTAAAAAAGTATTTTTTCTGACAGCAAAAGCCGTGCTTATCAAGGCAAGCATCGCAGTCCAGTGCAACACCTGCGCCGGGCTCTCCTACCTCGCGTCTCCTTCTTGAGTACGAAATGCATTTGCGCAACACTCTGGCTAAAGGAATGGACGCCGAAAGTTATAGTCTTCATACTTTCGAAGCCTTGTTAAGTCAGAGCATGGAGGATTTAGGTAAATAATTCGCACATAAGAACATTCAATTTAATGACGTAAACAGTGAAAAAAATTACCTTAGTTGAATTACCGCTCAATATATAACAAAAATTAATCGAATCTTAGTTATAAAATCCCTTTTAAAATCGGGATTATAGTAATAATAGATTACAATATTATCTAATTGGGATCAGTTTCCTTTTTATATACATACATAAAATAAATTATTGTTTTTTTTTTTTCAAAGAATACAATGACAATTTACCGCCTTCAAATCCGCGAAGCCCGTATCCACCGCGCAGACGTAAGTACTAAAAAAGGTTAAAATCCACAAAATATAATGTTCGCATTATTATTAAAAGCAGTAATTTAATGTGAATTGTTAAACAAAAGCAAATGATAAAAATATCATATTTCCATATGTTGATCGATAAATTAATTCTGTATCAGCACGAAATATATCGTCTAATTTTACTATCAGGTCATCCATCATTTACCTCCAACCTTGCTTGTACTCGTTGCCTCATCGAATACAAAAAAATGTTATTACACTACACTGTATTTATCTTCTTAAGACACAAAATGTCGAGACTCCTTAATAAAATGAATGAATTTAAATATGTTTTAAATTTATACAGGTCCAGCATCTCAATGTTCGGGTGGCGGTAGCCGGTCGTCGACGCTGCCATTGCCACATCGTCTCGGCGTTGAAAGACAACACAGCGCCCGATCTGATCGCGATGGATATTACAGGTAGGACGAGTTATTAGTCAATCTCTCAATCAGTATGTCCAATTGTTCTATTGTACTCAAAGGATTACAACTTATCTTGTAAGTGTTTGAACATCAACAGCAAAAAAATACTAATATAAATTTTATTAACACTAAATGAAGTACAAGAATACGACTCATGATATAGTAATCAGCCACCGGAGATTAACGATTCTTTTCCGTGATAGGTTATCGTAATCTTTTTTTACTGAATGGAGACATCTGCAGTTACTAAGAATGACCGTCGAGAGAGTTCTAGTGCGTAAATATCTCCAGATATCTGAGATCCTTTAAAAAGGTAGGGTATCTCAAAGAAGATTTCCACCAATACAAAAAAAAAAATTAATGAATGTCTGTACTACTGGGAGTATATAGAGATTCTTGGCGATCGCATATCTTTTTATGATAAGTAGTTTAGTGTTAGTCGAATTGAAATTACTCCAAATATACATTTTTATACGTTAAAATACGAAAATAAAGTTTAACTTCTCACATTGAGAGTATTCATGTAAAATAAAATTATTATTTGTTCCAAAATAAAGAGAAAAAAAAAACGTGCAAGTATTTTAAGTGTGGTTGAGTTTAAACTTACTGAATAAAAAGTAATGATAATTGAAAGCAACGACAGTAGCATTGTAGATTAAAATTTGAATTTTCCCTAGCATAAATAATTTCTAAAACATATAACAATGCTTTTATCAACGTATTTAATAGAATAATTAAACTCTCTTTTTAAATTAGCTGTCTGCAACGAAATATAAAATAAGTATTTTTTTATTAAATATTAAAACGGTTTTTAAGTTTCGGGAAATTGCATTATAACAAAAAATAAGGTCATAAAGGCATATACCAACAGTATTGGCAAAAACTAATCGAAAGTTCTGTTTATTCGAAATAATACTATATATATTTTTGTTTAATAGTAAGCTTAAACTTGTAAGATTTGAAATATAAGGATGGTAACTAACCATGTGGATTCAAAAGTTCCAGCCACCACGTAAATTCCAAACCTGTGGTTATGAAATCGAAGACCATCAGCGATTCAGTTGCCACGGAAATAAAAATTAATTAAACTTTAGTTATATGTACGTATATGAATTCAACATCTTTAAAGTTTCATAAGGTTAAAGTAGTCAATAAAGAATAAAAGTTGTTATAAATTCTTTACAAAAAAGTTTTTTTTTGTATTTCTTTTTTGCACAAACAAGGCTGTCAACATGAAGTTATTCGTTTTTGTATTTTGACGAATAAAATGGGCCATCAGCATTGTTTTCGTTATTTGTTAAATGTGTAGCTTTGTTTTAAAGTGCCCCCATTTCATTGTTTATTGATTGAGATGTTATATTGTCTTTCTTATTGTAGCGACCGTAACGAGCTGATGAGAGAACGCGAGAGGGAAAGAGAGCGTGGATACCTAAGCGATCACAATACAAGGTTCGATTTCGCATCTCTTTTAATTAAAATAAGTTTGTGACAAAGAGGGAGAACCTTACAGATATATGATTAATACGGTCACGTAATAGCTAGCAATTTATAAGACCTTTTTGACAGTTACATTGTTTTGAAACAGTACTCTGTATTTTTTTAAAAAAGAGAGGAAACTTGAATCCATTGAACCAGTTTTAAACCATATTTCTACTCTATAGACAATCAAATTTGTTGTTGATTGCGAATAATTACCTGTTATTGAATATAATAACAGGATTAATACATGTATAATAGTATATAGTATTGTAACGTAACTCATGTGTTAATAAAAAAATCTCTTTACTTATTCATTTAACTGCTTGTATTTTCAATTATTTTGTAATAAACAACTTTCGTTGTATACTTTTCTGGGAAAATTTACCAATACATCGAAATTAGGAATGATTTTCTCATTTTTCTTAAAAATATGTATATATTTTAAAAGAGTCAAACATTTTTAATGAAACCTTTTTTTCACAGAGACCGTTACCGGGACCGTGATCAAGGATATCTTAGCGATCATCAATCAAGGTAAGTTAATAAAATTTCGTTAATTATAAAATATATATTGTTCACCATAAAACGTCTCTCAATTACTTGTGTATACTCAAACCTACTTCATTACTTCTAAAGTGACCAATTGCGCATATTATAATTTTTTCATAAAATATTAGCATATTTTCATTTTTAAACTTTCTCTAACTTTTCTGTACTATAACATTAAGATTTCTAAATTAATCTGTATTTATAACCGGTCCTATTCTATGGTATGACTAGCTCCTTGAAAAGTGGGGCGAGCTCTTGTATGGAATGCTACCTGTGTCGATACAGTTGCTCCGTCTCACGTCCACTGAGACGGACACTTCAAACTTGGCCGGCGCAGCCGCAAACAACGCAGAAAACCTTAAACGGCGCAAGCATGAGAACCTTAGCGGGGATTTCATATTTAAGCCGTTTGAGGTGGAAATATTAGGCACGTGGGGTTCGGGTGCCCTATCGCTGACAGATCCGGGGCATCCCATTCATAACGGCTGATGGCTTTCGCGGTAGGTTTAGTGGGTAGGGGCCGCCCAGGCTGAGTCCCACACATCCTTCCGGGCCCACCCAGGGCACCGGCGGAACGTCCATAAAAGGATTCCCCCGCGTAAAAAAAAAGGCACGTAGGATTCGTTTTTATGTTTAGAGCAATTTATGTTTAGAGCAATTCCAAAAAAATTAACAGAAAGCACCCGAGACCCTAGGACCGGCATTTATATAGCAGAAAGCATAAGCCTCACCATCCAGTGAGGTAATGCCATGAGTTTTCACGGTACTCTGCCAATTGGGAAAGCCTATATAATTTTTCAAATAATTATGATGTTGATTTTAAATGATCTAAGTAATTTTAGTGATTATGATTTTCAAACAAGGAAACATTTTTAACTATGTGATATAATGTACGCGGGCTTTTAAGGTTTATATAAAAAAATTAAATAATTCACAAAAATTAGATTTGGAGAACTTTATAAATAGCATCGGAAAATACCATCTACCATTAGTTTAAGCAGTTTTAGACAATATTTAAAATTTGCATACCTCTTGCTCCGTGTACTTCCTTCTCGACTTCCAGTTGAATAATATCATGCTAGTGCTAGTGCACTACATGATGATAGATATGTGAGATTTGAGATGAATTTTTTTTTACAATAACAAACTAAATTAGCTGAAAATATTATATTAAAATCAAGTTGATCATTACTAATCCAATTTCATTGAATCGTATTTATTCACGTGAATCTTGCTGTAAAAATTAATAAGCAAGCGAGATCTAATATTGCTCTGACATAAAATCTAATTTTATTGTCTGTTTTATTACCTCAGTAAAATTAATAAAGTTACATAACAAATACTTAAAATATCTTTTATTCAAAATGGATGCTAAACGATGAGTGTTTATTGATTTATATGCAAAAATGTACGTGACCTGACTCTCTATCTATTGCATATTTTTACCTTAATACACCCGTGATGCATTTTTAATTTATGACGAAATTAAAATTTTTTCGATACACTGAACTCTCTGCAGTAGGTAACCTATTTTTTATTTTTAAAAAGATTTTACATTTACCCTTAAAAATAGTTATAGGCTAACTCAAAGACACAGAACATTATTTTATTAAGAATACGACGTGGCTGAAGTTATTCATTCTGTTTATACAAAAGATTATAACTATTTCCTGTAGATGTTACCTGAAATAAATATATTTTAGGTAATATCAGATTAACTAAATAAATTCACATTAAAGTTTATTTTCTACATTATAATACTGTAGACCTGTCCTAACCAGACCTTAGACCTAAGTGCAGTCCCAGGTAGAACCCTGTAAAAAGCGGTTCAACGATATTTGCTTACTTGGGTCAAGTCCATAACATATTTTGCAGTACATTATTTCTACAAGTAAAAAGAGTATTCAATACATGTTTTTTTTTTTTTCAAAATTTGTCTAATCTTTAATAAATAGTAAATTGTGGTTCTTATCCTACTAAAAATTTATTTTACTTAGGCGTCATTTTATGAAACACTATATTATTTCTCATGTCAAAATGCTGAGATACCTTATATAATAAATATGAGAATACTTTCACTTATTTTTACAATGAAAATCTTGAATGAATGTGAATCTCATTATTCTATAATTTAGTTATACTATAATATATATATATATATATATATACTTGACTATAATATAAAAATGAATATACGACATGCAACAAATTTCAAACAATTTTGCTCTATACTTATAATTCTAGTCTTATACTGTTTTCCATTAGTCCGTTTGTGCTCAGTAAAGTAAAATGAATAAAAAGCTTAAAAATGTCAGCATAGCATACAGTTTGACCCAATTTTGTCTGCTCATATGTACGTTGCTTGTTACATTTCTAATGATGATATCACGAGTAAAAACGTTACTACGTTATAACGGTATGTAGGAAAAGTGAACTGGCATCTGTCGTATTTTTAATGTCCTGTTATTAGTGACCGTGACGCTTCATAGAAAAGTTTCTTAGTAAGTGACTGTTGGTAAGTGATACGTTTGCCCATACCAATGTAGTCCTGTTTAAGATGGTATACATAGCACCATATTGTGCTCGACGCTTTGAGATGTAAGTAATTGTCTCTTTAACCCAGTAATTTCACTATCATAGAGCACGCTTTAAATCGGAACAGTCATGTTTGCACATTACTGTTTAGCGGCAAAAATAGGAGCTGCGGTTATACTTACCTAGACGGTCTCCCGCAACACTGATCTACCAACATCTGTATCCTTAGCGTGTCAAAGAAATCAGTTAAAAGGAAATATATCAAAAAAATCTGGGTCTCTGTGATAATTATCGGCATACTTCGTTCGCTAACTTTCGTGTCAAGCTTAGCAAGTTACACTTTCTTTTGGAGAGGCCTCTGCGTGGGATTTCAAAATGTTAATGGTGAGTGAATAAATAGACCAGGTCTCAGCTCAAATTCTAAATATTTAAATTAGGTCTAATCTAACTCAAAGATAAACATGATTAAGAAAAACTAAAGGTTTTCATATTCATTCCGTGAACTATTTAAAAATAAAATGTTTAGTCTCGCAATTGGGTTATAGCATTTTATTTCTATCTTTTACTTAGTATTGTTACCACATCAGTGGGAAGAAAGCTTTAGCGGAGCGTTTTAATGTCGCTCCAATATTCTTCAGCAAGCAGCAACAAAGCGAGCGGTTTGAAACGAGGGCAGATTTAGCATTTAATTAGATGTCTCGGAAAATCGTTTCGAAAAGCTATTTAATCCAATGGAATGAGATAGGGTGCCGTGTGTCATTTGAAATTCTATTAGTGTTACAGGGTACGTGCAACATGGAGGCGGGCGTTTTCCGATAACGGGTTTACAGTATTTGTTTTTACTAAAAAAAAAAGGAAAAATTGTAGTGAGAATAGAAATGTTTATCAGCAATTCTGCATATGTTTTTTTTAAGGATGTTCGAACTTTAATAACGTTTCATGTCTGATGTGTCACATCCGTCACATCAAATGCTACCAAAAGTAAAAAGATGCTTTTTAAACTAAATGTTATAAATTTCGTTGTAAGTAAACACTTACTGACCCAATATTTGACGAAATAATATAAATAATACTTTTAACTTACTGTTTGGGAGAGCTTTTTAGAATAGTTTATATTTTTTAAAGAGGTTTTAGATATTTTTAAATAATATGTATGTTGTTTCGATTTTTGAAGTGTAGTATTTCTAATCAAATTAAATAATTAATATCAGATTACACTAAATTTATTATATGGGTCATACGTAAACTTAAAAACTATTGATATTTAAATGTGATTGGTATTTTTTGTGTTTATATATGCTTTGTGTTAACTACGACGCGAAACATACCGGAGAGTTTAAAATAACTTTCCTAACATTTAAAATTTTTACTTACGTTACAAAAACTACAATCTGGGATTCAGTTAAACGAAATATTTATCGATCTTAAAATTTTTCCGTACAAACAACAAATTCGAGTAATTATTTTGAATTAAGCTGAAGGTAATTACATATTATCGATTGAATTAAAGTGATTGATTATCAGGAAACCAGGTCGCATAATTAAATGTGTTTAACTACCGTTCAGCCATTAATGGAGGCATGTATTTGCATATATTGCCAGTACATATTTAATTTTATAATAACAATTAATTAGAAGGCATAATTTATGAACGTCATAAACCAACAACTGAAAGCCAATAACAAGCTAGCCATCCAAAAGTCCAATATCATGACATATATATATGTATAATAGACATATTTTATACGAATAATCGCAAACCATACCTTGATAATACAGTATAGATATTGAAAAAGTAAATGTTAGTAGATTTAAAGTTTTAATGTCTAAAAAAATATAGCTGAAAAATATTATTCTATCTGAACTAGCAAAAGCGTAGCAAATCATAAATATAAAAAGAAGTATCTAACTTTTTCTTTGATTAAATCTAAATAAAAGTTGTTTAGTTATATAACATTATATGGATGAAAAAGAAAATATTTTAAAGTATTAGTAATGTGATACCATTTTGCTATTAATTAGTGTAAAAGCATGTGCAAATGCAAATGTAACAGAAAACAGACCAAGAATAATAAATAATTGTCAACGGCAGGTATGGATTACGGACAGATCGGTTAAATTTTTTAATATTTGTCATCAAAAAAATAACTTTACAAATAAATTATAACAAGATTTAAGAATTTAGTATTGTTTTGCTCACCGTAACATAAAATATAATCAGATATATCTACAAAACCTTTTGCGTTTTAGCTTTCAGACTTCATGTTGGTAATTTACATAATACAGAAGCATCTACTTAAAAATGTCTGCTCTACTCATAGTATGATATTTAACTAGTAATAGATTCGAGACGGGTTTCGCTTTCGACGTGAAACTATCGTCCCTAAGGAGTAGATGTAGACGTCCAATTCAAATTACATTATTACACGATAATACAAGTTTGAGCTCGAAAATCTTTTTATATGGAAATTCGCGTTGGAGCCAAATTGGTACGATTTACCCGACCGTCTCGTGCCGTTTTACTATAACTTTGATACAAACTGTAAAGTTTCAGTAACATTTAATAATAACTTTAAAGATTTGTTTTTTAAACAAACTTCTATTATCTGAATATTTTACAGCAAATAATAGTTTTTTATACGTGGAGAATAATTTTAGCGTTTACAATGTTTGTTCAGATATTTTGAATGAATACCTACGAGGACTGAGAAAAGCTAGAAGAGTGAAGTATTTAAAATAATCATTTGTATACATTAGTGTTATAAATAATATAAAAATATAAATACAGGTTTTTCAACTACTTGTGAAATTTTTGTTACAGCTTACGAATAAATATTCTAAATGATTTTTGATTAGAGTTGAATTTTTTTTGATATACTATTGCGTGTTTTAGTTTTTATTTTGCAATATCTTGTACAATAAAAAGTAATTTGTGTAACATAGAATCAAACATTACTTTAGAGTTTAGAATGTTGATTTCAACTGTTTATTGATTTGGTTATGTATTCAAATATTTTTGAATACATATGTTTATATTTTTAAATTAAACATAATTGTTGTTCCCTAAGCTTTGTAAGCGCGTCTCGTTGCGCATCGTGTATTGGGGAATCAGCTCGTTCGGCGTGGTACCGGCACTCGGATGGATGGCGCGGCGCTCCGCCCCCGGGCCCTCGCCGCTCGCCGTGGGACTCCCTGCCCAGTCTGCGCCACGAGGGCAGCCTCAACGACTCTGGATATAGGAGCAATCGCGCGGACAGTTTTGAACAACGGTAAAAAAACCTGCGAAATATCTTTAATAACCCTCCTACCAAGTACTCTAATATAAATGTCAGAAATTTTTTGCACCATGTCTATTAATTTTATCGACTGTGTTGTAATTTTTTTTCTTCTTCAAAACGATAAGACAAGCAACGCGGTTACCTGGTGATAAGTGATACACTTGCCCAAAAAACAACGTTGGCGCTGGTTAAGATGATATACACAGTACCACATTTTCTTCCCATTGATACATAAGGTGTTGTCTCGTTACCCCAGTAATATCATTAGGTTACGGTAATGTTTGCACACTGCTGTTGTTCTTCTGCAATAGGAGCTGCGGTGTTATCTAACTAAACAGCTTCCGGCAACAAAGACTCATCACTAAACAGATATTAACAGTAATTGTATGAAACTTGACGGATTTGTTAATACTATATAGTACTTAGTATCATAGATGCTCATACAAAATGTCAGTTTATGGTTTAGAAAAAATATGTTTTGATTAAATATCTTCGAAAAAACCGATCTCTGTCAGTTATCGCACGTCCAGCATTAGTAGACTCTCTGTTGAGATGATGATTATTGTAATAAAACTAAAAGATAGTAAACACAAAATTGAAAAGGTGATCGAACCTGATTTTTTTTATTGCTTCTGATTTAATTATTTCTTCTTTAATATTACAAAAGGAGATGCTGATCTTAAATTAATATGCCTAAATAAGACTTTAAATCAGCTTGGTTTCTGGTATATTCGTGTCGTGTTTCCGAGAGTTGCATTCATTACAATTCCAAACAGTACTTAAGCTCAAGCTCATATCATACGAAATGTAAAACCGTTCCCTTATTTTAATGCAAATGAGATTTAAAATATCTAGCTAGCGAAACTTCATTAGATTTTACATAGAACGGTGTTTTAAAAGTTTAACAAATTTAATAGAATGTATTCATAGGACATTTCATTTAAATCTTTAAGCAATTACTTGCAAAATTTCATACAAAGCGAAAACAAACCACGTAGAATATGCATTAGTGTAAGTATGAAAGTGGGTGTTCACTCAAATGCAATAATCGTGCACAAACTATGGATTACAAATGTTAGTTTGGTCCAACACTAAGTTGGACTTAAATTATTATTATATTATGCAAAGTACAGAAGTTCACACATAATTATATTTGTTATAAGTATAAATAATAGCAAAGAACTTAAACATTAGTCCTTTAAACCGACGTTATGTTCTGCTTAATATTCAATCAATCAATCATCAGCCGATAAACGCCCAGTGCTGGACATAGACCTCCGACAAAGATCTCCTCTCCAATCGGTCCTGTGCTGTCCATCGCATCCAGCGGTATCCCGCGAGTTTCATCAGATCGTCAGTCCACCTAGTGGGAGCCTTTCACAGCTTAGTATTATTAAGTATAAACTAATTTCGTTTGAATTTTTATACAGGGCGCGTTGCGACCTGTCTTTAGTAACAGCGGATTTATAGGATTAGCTATCGAAATTAATTAATTTTGAGTTTGGTTTGAGTTGGAGTGTTGTCTTGTGAACCGATTAATTATAAAATGTTAAATCAAATTGAAATTAATATTTAACATATTATTGAAAATAATACGCGTTCAAATTCAGTTATTAGATATAACAAAAGCATAAATTTTAAACATGGATTAATCCAAACAAATACAATTAAACAATTTCAGTATAATTAGTAATCATTCCGCGGGTTATGTTTTTAATTACAAATGGCTATCACTTGTCCTCAGTTTTATACATACTATCTCATAAAGTGACCACAGGAACACCGTAAAGATGTTACAACAACAGGTTCACGGTACTAACTACACAGGCAACTGTGAAAAAACATACTACCTACTAAACCTTTGTGTTACATGGCACTTGGTCTATGCAATAAAAGTTTAATCATTTTAGTTAGTTTGTTCAAAAGTTTCTTTTATAAAATCAAACCTGTTCTCTATTTAAAAAAATCCATGTCATGACAAATGTTTCATTTGTAAATTACGGTAGTATGTAAATAATACAAAAAATAGTCAAGTGTAATCATAACAAAAATGGGACCATTTTGTGCTCAATAATAACAACTTGACAATAATCTCATATTTTGCGAACGATTCTTACCCTGATTAACCTTTCAAAATAATGACTACAATTATGATCTTTAATAACAGCGAACAAGAATTTTATCGTCAAATACGACCCTGGCCAAGTTCTCCGCACGTTATTTGAATAAGTTCAAGTAGAGGTCATTTTAAATAAATTTGTAGAGTTAATTTTATTTTATGCGCAAACTAATAAGTGAAAAATTATTATTTTAAAAAATTAAAAATACATCAGTTTGGACTGACTTATAAGTAATAACAATTTGTTATAAAGATTTTAGAATCGTCCATACACTGCATCTGATCATCAATAAAATAAACTAAATTAAACTCAAAGTGTTACCGCATAGAAGATTAGTACCCACAGGTATAGGATAATAAAATAATAAACAAAGGAATATGATTACAGATTCTAGCGATTTTCTGTTACTAACTGCGTTGCCAGAAACTATCTAGCTTGGGACTACGACACTAATTTTGCCAGACAGTACATAGAATTTCCTGTGTTCCAAATTGGTGCAGTGTATATCTCTTAAATAGCGGTATGTTATTATGGGCAGGGGTGAGTCTTGTCATCAGAAGAATCGTCAATTCATCTATTGAAAAAGCTTTAAAGTTATGCCACGTGGATTTATGTGCGGGATAAGACTAATTATTTCATCATTTAGTATGAACAACTATTCATAAAACCTTTTTTACAGAGGTGTATTCGATCGGCAAGACAGCGTACGTTCCGAGTATACCAGCGACAGGGAATCTTCACGCTACGGTATCGTGCAACAAGCTTCCATTGACAGCACTGACTCAAGAATCTGTTATCTGACCTCAAGTGAGGTAAGTCAGTATAGTCTATAAACAACATTTACATTTTAACGTACTCTGCGTATAATATGCAGACGGACAATATTTTTACCTACAATAGTACAGCAGGAAACCTGAACCAAAGACTAGAATATATTGCGAAGTGCCTTATAAACAGGTTATTTAAAATAGATTTAAAGTTTTCAAACGTATTCGTTAATGTTTATCGATATCGTATATTATAGATCCAAATAAACAAAACCAAAGAGTTAATTTAGAGACAAAATTAAATTTATTGCATAGTGATCGTACTGAAAAAATACATATTTTTAAAAAGTCTTAACAAAAGAAATTGATTTTTTTTATTTATGTAGTTCTTGCATAAATTATTATATTATGATGGGCCAGTTTATTGTAAAAAGCCGTTTAATTTAACCGCCTCGGTTACACGCTCTATTTACTTTCACGATAGTCAAGGAGCGAGAAGTACTACAAATGCTCTAAAGCTCGCGTCGAAGCGCACCGATCTAATCGCAAACCTAATTAGAACTCCAACTTGCTCTTGATAATACCTGACTTATCAGAACCATCCGTTGAACTACGGCGAATTTACTTTACACATAGCGGAGCGACTGACGGTCTCTTCGCTCCATTTCAATTATCTATTAGCACAACGGATCCTTTGCTTTTCATTCTAGACAATGGCGTAATAGGACAAAGTTAACTTGTTAGAAAAAAACAATGACTGTGTCTTATACAATTAATCTCATATTGTGGTAAATAATTGAATACAAGTAAAATCAATACGTTTTTCAAATAAAATTTCTTTAAGTTAACAGTTTTTAGAACTAGAAGAAGTTATTTAAAAACATCAGGAGCAAATTTCATTAAAAGATTTTTTCCAAAGTAAAAATAAAAACAATGTAAAAGAAAATTAATTTAATTTAAAGGAAAATATAGAAAAGGAACGAATTACTTTATTATAATGTTCATAATGCGTACTCGACCATTTTTCATTATACCTGTAAATAGGCGAGTTATTTTGCGACTGAAATTTTCAAGAAAACTTTTATTTCTTGCTTCATTAACCGGATATTATAAGAAGTAATAAGGAATAAATAAATTAATGTTTTATGTAGATTAATGCTTCACAAGCGATAAATTTAATAGAATTTGCGCAATAGCTAAAGCTTATTAAACAAAAGAGCAAGACTATCTGAACTGCTCATTAATGAAGCAATTTGACTAAGTGCTATTAATCTGTCTACACGGAACCGATTTGCATTTCGGTCGATATTCATTTGTTCGTGGAGTAATGAATAGGCAAATCCTTGGAAACTAACTTATACTAACGAAAACAACTAACGAAAATCACCAACAAATTCATTGGAAAAGGTAATAATGCGGAAAATAGCCGACAACGTATAAGGTAAAACAATATTATATGGCTGATGTTAAATTATTAATAATATAACTCGATTGAAAGATACATTTCAGGATATGAAGTTCTGTATTACTATGACGAAATTAAATGAAAAAAAAATATTTTGCAATAATATTTCCAATACTTATTGAAGGTTTTGTACATATAACGAAGTAGAGTAAATAAATATTATAATAACAGATTTATCTTTACAGTTGTATTCATATGTAATCATATTTTCGTTGTAATTAATTTAGAGAAAAAATATAAACAACAACATGAATAGTTGCTAAAATGTCTTTTAAACAAATTATTTTCTAAACATAACACGTCCAGCATAGCGCAAAATGGAGCTAACGAAGTAGTAAGGCGGACCCTTTAAAAGACGGGAAAAATATTGACGAAAACATTTTCCAAATATTAAATTGAAAATATAAATAATATTGTTTTTATATAAATGGCAATGAAAATATACTGTGTGTATACATAATCTAGGAAGAATATTATTTTATAATTATTTTTTAAATCTTATCTCTGTATTACATATTAGTAAGAATTAAATGTGTAGGACTGTCTATATTAGAATAAACAAAAATCATATAGCATTTAAAACTCTAACCGGTGTTAACGGTTAAATTAACCAATAACAAAAATGAATAATAGGAAAGGAAATTGCTAAATATTCGTGAAATCGTCGAATCAAATACATAAACATTTATTACAAAATAATACTTTTGTACGCTATACGTACAGTTCGTAGATAAATCAATAGCATTGTATGGTAAAACGGATGTATAAACAAACTAAAACAAACGTTGGAACGGCACAGTGACTGCTGATTATCCACGTGGAAAAAGTTCACCGTCCATTTGTTTCCGAGTCTATTTCCAGTGCAATTGTAATTAGGGAAGAGCTGTAGTTTATAGAATAAGTAAAACATACCCCAGGAAAAGCGGGGCCTGGGAGAGATCGGCGGTGATCGGCTTCTCTCGGCGGAGTTTGCGCAGGAAGCAACGCGCGCCGCTGCGCTGCAACCTTACCAATCGTAAGCTGAACGTAGCATAAAAAATATTAAATTTTGAGGTTATCTTTCGTCTTTATAACAATATGACTCAAGGCCTATCGTGAGTTTCGAACGTCTGATAGGTCGCAATCGTAGACGACTCGAATGTCGCGAAAGAGAACGCTTAATCGAAAACTAAGACGTTTTGTTTGTGTAAATACAAAGCTTTTACTATCAAGTGCACGGACAAAGAAGATTCCATCCTCCAGGCTACGTTACGTTCGTTGAAGGCAAATCATTCCTCACAGTTGTTGTTTCAGTTGTAATAATATGAATTGGCATATGGACTGTTGTAAAGTTAGTGTTTAATACATATCCACCGATTAACACAAAGATACATTTAGGGCCTAGATCTGATTGAGTAATATAAATATAGGGTACTCTCTCAAGTCTTACAGTTGAAGGCGACGTAATATAACATTGTTATAATAGTAGAGTTCCTGCTTGTGTATTGCTTAATCCACCTGTGATATTGAAGCATCCTTTGCTAAGCAAACATTCCTCACCTTTGTACATATAACATTGCATACGTACATATACTCCTAAACTGTTAAAGTTATCCAATGAAATTGACTGTTACATTGTTCATTGTTACTGCTATTGTCAAAAGAATTGATTGTATGTTAAATAATAAATAAACTCTTCCGCACAAATATATTAAATTGTTATAAGTTAGTTGTATCGCCAAAGGATTTGTTTGAAAAACTTGTTGAGTACCAGGTGCTATAAATATTTTATTGTTATGGTAACTGTATGGGGGCCATCAAATCAAAAAATGCTGTTCTTTTAAAGGTAATTAATTATAGTATTAATCTTTTCGTTTCCTATCTACTTCCTAGATCTTTTAGTTATTTAGAACAATAGATGTTTATCAAATATACAAAAATAAACTAATTTAAATTTAAGCTTATTTTTTTATACACTCATTATTAAATCTATGGTATTGTCTACGCAAAATGTTATAAGAAAAATTTACATAAAAAACATTTTTAATATAACATAATATTATATATCAACAATAACACATGTTTTAAAAATTTTAACATTCCAACAATATCGTAGTATTTGATTACGTTTTCAATTACAGCCAACAAAGTAAAATGTTCAACATATCAATAGTTAAATAGTTTTCTGTTACACAAACGTCCTACATGCCAGTAAATAATGGTGAAGCCGCGACGAATCTGATTAATGTTTAATATGTATTATAAGCTTATTCAATTAACTGAACAGAAGCCACGTTAATTCCTGATAATAATTACAATGAAATATAGATTATTAATGCCAACGTATTATAAATAAATCATAACACATAATCAATGTAAAATACAGGATGTAGTTTACACAAACAAAACGATCTATTTTAGTTTTCTTCCTTTTCTCTTATATATACTCACAGATCTTTTACAAAATTCACTACAGTAATATATGTTTAGTGATAGTCTAGAATCCCAAGTATGTAATCACCTTCGAGTTATTTCTTTTAAAAGACCTATGTTGAACATTAGGTTTAGCTGCTTAAAATACGGATTGAAACTGATCGTCCAAATGACGACAGATTCAAAACCAAATCTGGTAGTTCACAATGAAAGTAATTTTGCATTCACAAGTCTATAGGAGATTAAGTAATGTAGAACGACAACGTGAACACAAAACTCGAAACGAAAATCCCGGCTTATACTGATCAGATGAGAGTTAACAAGCAGTGGATGCTGCTATACGTTCTCTTCAATAACTGTGGTTAAAAATGGGACAAAATTACTATCCCAAAAATTATTTCTTAAAATCTTAACCGATACTGTTTCCAATACATAAAGACTTGAAACACTTAGTATATACAACAGATGACTTGATTCGGGTCTTTAATACAAAAGAATAAAACTAGATCAAATTTGTTTAGCTATGTTTTAATTATAATATTCACAGATACACACGGACATCCAGAGATAAATTGATAAACAGTTAAAATCTGCATTTTATCATTATTTTCACTGCTGCAATTGCAATACTATACTATTTATGACTTGCTTATTTTAGCAACTTTATTTTTTAGTATTTAGTAATTAATAAAGAAATTAGCGTTTTATTTCAATATAACGACTAACATACTATTTTTAATGTGCTTTGTTTGTGTCATAGAGTTTATGTAAACATTAAATCACAAATAATTATTAACGTTGCTTAAATAGGCAAATGAAAATAAAATATCATAACAAAATGGTTATATAAACCTTTACAAAAATCCACTATCGTTTGCTACAGGCTACATTGTAAAGACTATCCAAAGTAATGAACGAGGTTCGTTGTTGTGGTCGTTAATAATCATCCTAGTTCCGGTGGAGGAGACACGTATCCCCTAATTACTACTCTGACATGTCGGTTTGCCACATGATGTTCTCATTCACAACATGCATAATTACTTACGTAGTGTTAGACCAGCTCGCCATTCTATCACGACATTCTGCTTCTCTTAACGAACATCTGTTCTGAATACATCTCCGTTGACAGCGGGATCCTACACATATTGTTGTTCATCAAAAATCGTTGTTGGGCTTACTTATTTTTTCTAATTTTAAATAATATTTCTTGTATTTTTGGTTTTTGTTAAAGTTTTTTCGTATCTGGTTTAGTACCTGGAACCATTTAATTGATTATTTTTTATAGATTCGTAACTTTCTACGGGAAAAATTTCAATTACTCTTTACGAATCTCACGTTAATATTATAAAATAATTATGTTTTTCGAGATTACTTTGTAGAAAAAGTGGTTAATTGAGTGAGTTTAAAAAGCTTGCTACTAAAAATTTTAATCTATACATGCTTATAAAAATCCTTAATGTTGAATACATAATCGCGTAGACAGAAATACATATCGCTTTGACTCTCCAGAAGCTGTTCCCTTGTCGTTCTATTAAACTATTAAAATCTTAAATACCTGAATATATTTACAGTAAACACAAATGTTGATCACTTCAAAGAAAGCAAATTCTGAATGATTTATCCAGATGACATTTTTTCATCAACAAGAATCGAAGTGCTGGAATTATTCCATTATTTCGTGTTATTTAATTTAAAATACAGATCTTTAAGATAACTTTCCTACTCACTAGTTCTAACGTATTAACTTATTTTAAATTGTTGTTTTATTTTAATTATATTTGTCAGGAATTTGCTATGTCTTTATGCATATGTAAACTCGTTCTTTCAAAAAGAGTTATCGTAATCAAACCCGGTAAATATGCACAAGTTGTAGTAACAAAACCTTCTTAAAATCTAAAAGGGATTACCCTAAGGTAAAGTTTACGTTTTGTGTTCAAATGAGAAAAGTTTTTAAGAGGTAGGTATATCGAAATACCTTCATTCTTCATTCACAAATAAGAAGTGCTTTAATAAATTTTAGATATATCTGATCTCGATATTTTTTTATGTGTTAAATCTATTATAACAAAATTAGTGTAGACAACTTAAAAAGATTTAGAGGAGTGTTTATATTGTAAATAAGAGTATATTTTTTTGAGGAATTAATAGATGTTTTCTTGTCAGTGCTCTTTACTTTTGATTTTTTGCTGGAGAAACTATTCACACTTCGACTTAATGACACTAAATCATTCGAAAGCGATTCATTACGTTGTAGTGCTAATAAGTGCCAATAAATAGATAAAACTTGCTAGAGATTAGGTCATATGTAACATTGTACCTCATTACATACATAAATTATTTTAATTTAGAGAAATTATGAGTTATGAAACTTTAAATTTGTTGATGGAATGAATTACGTTTCATCAATCTCTGCATTAAAAGTATTGTTTTATGGTAAAATATTGACGTAAATTTAACTTTATTCCATACATAGCTCGTTATTTTTTATCTGGTAGCAAAAGTCCAATGTTTATTTTGTACACTGCAAAAGCGTTTGTAAACGCATGGCCATTGTAAATTATGTCAGGGCCGCTCTTATTGATTTTGTATTTTTTCGTTAACCAACCACCAACACACATATGTATATTTATTCAACATTTTGATACACAATAATTTTTACTTCGGGTTGAATCGTATATAAGCTCCAAAATGAAACCTTAACAAAACAAATGTAATTGCGAGATTGTTTTGATTCAATAAAGTTGTTTTTGATTCATTAAATAAAGGTTTTCCTAGCTCCTTTACAGCCGACTTCTTTGAAGCAATCAGTTATGACAAAGAAACATAATTTTTTGAGGACAGCCCCATTAAACCACATTTCCTTCGTTATATTTCTCGCTCCCTGATTTAAAATATTAAAAAAATTTCGTTTCATTAAAGGACGTAAAAGGAAATGAAAAGGATTTTTTTTCTGGCCAGAATATTTTTAGGACGGGTAAATGATAAAAGAATTGTGATGACATTTTTCATCGATATTTTCACATTGTATTACTTATTTAGCGATATACTTTTTCATTTCATTGTTCACAAAAATATTACGTATACAAAAAAAGTGTAATACCTAAATTCCTAAACAACTACCTGTGATTTTTCACAGTTGTCTGATAAATGGAAGAAAAGTGTGCTAAAACGTGATGTATTTTCAGCGGAAATACGTACATGGTTGCAAATGTCTTTGTTTTCTCATTCATATTATTCGTCGAGTTTTTGTGCTTTTGCAGCTCTAAACTACTTTTTATATTTTCCATTCAAATATTAGACCGTAGAAAATTACAACAGCGTAAATGCATGTAATTGGAAATATGCAATGCGCATAGCACTGTTACCGCATTTGCTGTATTATATTAATATAATATTAATTATAACATTTTAGCTTAGATTAAAAACTTTATTCTCTCCGAACAAAAGGTAACTTTTGTAATTAATAATATTGAGACAAAACTGTGAAACCTCCACCAAAGAAAAAGCCTCACTAAAAAGTAGAACTAAAAGCAGAAATGGTATATTTTTTCGAATTATACTTGGAGCTAAGGACACTCATAACCGTGTTACTTTAAAAGAAATATATCAAAACTCAAGCTGTTGTACAAATATAATAAAAGCAGTAAAAAGTACTTTAATATTTTTCATCTTTTATTTTAAAAAATATTTTTTGTTTCAGGTAAGTACAAAATAAGCGTAATGACGATGACATCGATCAAGGTAAGTAGTAGACGTTCATTTTTAGCTAAAATCGGTCAATGAATGAAATAACTACAGTTGTATAAAATTTTCGAAATATTTGATCTTTATATATTTTTCATTTTAGTTAGATATTTAAAACAGTGATTAGCGACCAAAATAAATTCTGCCTACCACTATTTGCTTTTTGTTCAATGTGGCGAACGGGCAGGTAGGACGGACACCTGTTGGTAAATGATATGCCTGTCGAAAAACATGTCATTAGATGATATGTTCACACAGCATCTTCTTCGTCGTTTTCCTTGAGAATTGAAACGTTTTCTACTTCAGTAAAATAACTCTCAAGAAATACTTTTACAACTGATACCTAGATTTGTTTGTACAAATTTTAAAATATAAACCAAGCTAAGATCTTTGACTTTGTAATTTATTTAGAAGAAAATATAATGGTGACTATTAGATCAAATTATGTATATGTGTTTAGTATATTTGCGTAAAGATTTAGAGCTATATTTGAGAAGAATTTTCTTTTATTCAACCCGCCAATTAGACCAGCAATGCCAACGATTGCCCATGATAACGTAGCACTGACAAGATGCACACAGCACTACATTGCGCACGCCGTATTGAGACATAAGGTGCCAAGTCTCGTTATACCAGTAATTTCAGTAGCATAAAACGCCCTTCAAACAGTGACACAGTAATGTTTGCATGCTACTGTTTGACGACTGCAATAGGAGCTGCGGTGGTGCCTACCAAGACGATCTCTGACAACAAGGAGTCCTTGTCAAATATTTTTAACGTATTGATTAGTAGTTTTATATTCTAACTTATAGATAATATATATATACAGTTAATTTCCATCACTACTTTACCGACGACGTTTCATCTTAAAAACGTTTTCCTTTTCGCATGCAAATTAATTAAGAGACGTATTGGCGTGACAAAGAAGCCGATAAAAAAAAATATTTTTTGATGCTTTTCAGTTCTTATAGCCGTTAAATATTACGGCAAATAAAAGAATTGGAAGTTATTAGACATTTAGGATTTATCTTCGATAGTAAGTTAACTTTTGTACTTCAGAATACATTACTAAACGCGCCACAAATTGCTTGGGTTTATAATTCGCAACTCTAAAGGCTTTCTATGAAAATTCATAATTGCTAAAGTGTAAATTGCACTATGCTGTCCATACCCTGAAACTGGAACGGATACAAAAAAAATTCGTTAGGCACCTAAAATTTTCCTGTTGTTTTCCTAAACGGGAAATTTACTCATACAAAAGCCAACTCTCGCATTTGAAAATGATCTCTTTAGCCGATCGTAGTATATTAAACGACTTATTTTTCTTATCCAAAATATTTAATAACAAATTAGATTGATCTCAATTGTTACAAAAATTCCCTTTGCGTGAGTTACCTTGAGCTATCGGGTGGAAGAGTTTTTAAAAACTACATGCTTGGGACTACTGCCACAAGCTATGATGTGAACTTAATAAAAACTAAGAGAGAACTGACTCTATTTAGTAATACAGGCTTCTTATATACTAAGGTCATACAAAGGGTCCTTATGGCTAGTTTATCAACAACATGTGGTTAATGGATCTGTTGTCGAGTGGTAACAGATTTATGTTTAAGTTTAGCAGTAAGTGTTTCCCTTGTTTTTTGTTGGCCTTCCTCTTATGGCAACATAACTCGTGTCCTAGCTAAATATCCTAGATGCATAATAACTACGTTGTAACCACGTTACCGTAGAACAGTTTTTGGATGAAACTCTCCAGTTGCTAGACTCCGCAAGTTACTTAATGAATACAGCGATCTCCTATACATTCACTATGATTCACCCAGCAAGCTCCGACAAATAGTAATGGATATTTTTTTGAATAGTTTTTAGTCGTATTGTCTGAAACTATGTTTCATAACAGCTCTAGTTTGAATAAACTTATTTTGCTTTATACACTTTAAACATAATATTGCTAGTGAATTATTTTGTTTATGCATGTTGTATTTACCTATAATTGCTTTGTTACATTATGATCTTTTTTTATTTTGTATTTTACAATAGTATTAATGTAAACAGGCGTTGGTACATCAAATAAATAAAAACAAATAAGTTAAATTATAGTCTTCCAAAACGAAACTGCTTAATTTCATAGTCTACGAGTAAGTCGTTACCAATATTTGTTCTTAAATTGTTTTTAAATTATTATTCATGGTTTAATAATATTTTCATGTTTTTACAAAATTGTCTACGTCTTGTTACGTTTGCTACTTTTGACCGTGTAGAATAGCCACATTTAAAATTAGCTAAATGGTGCTTTAATTTTTGGTATTCATAATGTATTAAGTTGTAAATTTTTTGTGCTAAAGATTTTTTGAATACTAGATACATGGCCATTGGCTAAAATTATGAAGTTGTGATACACAAGTTTTTAAAAAGGCGATGCCCAGCGGCTGTATAGTAGTTTTGACGGGATTGTCAGATTGATTCGTTTGATATTAAATTCCAAGTTGGTCGCATAGCTGGTGCTTCTCCCCTGATTCCTCCCTCCCACAGTACTGATTGCAGTGGGCTAGTGACGAGCGAAGCCTCAACGGCGTCGCAACGGCCCAACGTCCATGTGCAACAGAGAGGCACTAGGAGCCCCACGCCTGCGCCCTACAATCACCCGCCATGTTACTCCCTTGTAACGTACCCTGTACTCTCGCTCCGTTGCTCGCTCAATTATCTTTAACATATTGAAGCGGTGACGTAACATGATATAATTTGCGCCTGCCTATAATATTATATATTTATGATTCTCGTTATTGATTCTTCTTTCTATTTCGTATCGGATATTCGAGGATAATCACCCATAAAGCACCGACCCAACCTTCTTGACAAATTAACCTTTTTTAAAGTTAACTGTTATTGGGAAACCTGTTATATTCCTTGATTAGATATTTATTTAATTTTCCGACGTTAATTAACATTATTATGTTAAATAACGTCGCACTCATACGTCGCAATTCGCACCGTACGTATTTATTTTTTTAACATGATAAATCATAGTCTCGACACTTGAAAGGACTCGACTCCCAACAGCTTTATGGCTCAAAATTTCCTGTTGTTATTTCTGATTCACATGTAATGTAAATTTGACAGTGGCAAGATTTTTTCGAATCCTTCTAAATAGAAAACCAATTTGTGTGATTTGTATAATTGGTGTACAATAAAGAGTAATTTTGTTATTTAAGAAACTGAAAAAGTATTAAAATATTGAAATTTGTTATATATTTCTTAAAAAAATTATAATTTATTATCATATAGTATTTTTATGAGATACCTATGCAATGCCCGTCTAACTGATAATGTTGACTGTTTTTACATGTGAAAGGAAAGACTTACTCGTGGATGTTGTTCACATGTTAGGTGAACACGGCCATGACAATAATAACCGCATGCACGACAAAACACCGTTGTTTTATC
>DWLS01000888.1:0-25584 GCA_018246255.1 Pachliopta kotzebuea
ATATAATTTATATATATATATAATTTCTAGCTCGCGGAGTCCGAATCCGCGAGCGCAGGGTCCGATGAAGCTTTCATGGCCACAATGGTGGCCGAAGGCATCGACATCACCCGAAAAAAAAAAAAAAAAAATCATGCTTCTTTGAAAAATAATCACTCTACCTTTTATTAGTAATAAAAATTTGTTTAATTGCTTATTTATTAATTAACGTTTTTTATAAAATAAAGCCACACCATAAGTAAGTAAACAAAAAGCTGTTATAATTCCACCTAGAGTTCTCTTCCAGAAACTTTTTGGTTTGTAAAGAGAAAAAAATGTGATACAAAAACAATGAGATGCAAAAAACTAACACAATACTTTTACTACAGTAAGAGAATTTTTACGTTCAAGGAGTAATTGAATCTCTTTTTAAAGTTATATACTAAGTACGGGATGGAAGTATCATATACGGTCAGATGAACTATTGCCTAGATGTTTTTTATTTTATGAGGCCAAGAGATAGGCAAGATACTCACCATCAAGTTAATGATAAATCTGAGCCTAAAAATGTTGCTCTAGTTAGAAAAGTATGCACTGCACCAAATTATGTTGCAAGATACATTATCTATAACATCCTTGAAACCAGAACACAGTCAGGTTTTGTGTATTCAGGCTAAAGCTCTATATATATCAGGACAGTCTCCGGCAACAAAAACCTACCCCCGATATATGATATAATAATGAAAGACAAGAGAGCTCCGTATTACATATTAACACACCCTATTCATAATTTTAGATTTTTCTAATGAAATTGACTATAAATAGACTGTAATAAAGCAAAACACAAAGCCATATATAAGTGTGAAATCGTTCTTTCTCTTATATCTCAGTGTTTGTTTTTTTTCCTATACCAATTTCAGTTTTCAACAAAACATAATTCTTGAAAAAAAAAAGGTCTCCAAAACTATTAAAGCCTTATTTTCTTGTTATTACAGGCATAAAATAAGCTGGACAAATACCTCGAAGGCTATTGTCCAAGAGAATGACACAGTGTTTTGTTTTCCGTAAGAAAAATGTCGCAATCCGCTTCGATCAAGTTTAATTAAGTATTAGTGACGATTGCTGTAATGTAGTGTTATTACACTGCAATAACAATTTGCGTAATGCTTGTCTATCTCGACGGTGATCGCGTTCACTGTAGATCAGTTTAAAATGGAGTGTGGCTTTCGAGGAAGAAATTACATTTTCTTGCTGAATAAATTTTATTAGTCTCAAGGGATGTGAAAAGGATCGAGAAACTTTTATAATAAACCGTTTCAGCAATAATTAAACTCTAGCTTTGTATTACGGATATCGCTGATTCTATTTTAGTCGTCGTATGAGTAGTTTGGATCGTGCAAAAGATTTTTTTGAAACTTATAATACTTTCGCCTACCGCAATAAAAGCATTGCTGCAAATAATATTTAGATTATTCTGAACGAACATTTTCCATTATTTTTATAACACATTATAATATTTTCTTTATACAATCATTTAATCGTTTTAGGTTATTTTAGGTCCCTGTTTTGGGATGAATGATAAGTAGTGAATCTTTTATTATTCACTTTGACAGCTCGGAATAATGAAGAATTTAACAATAAATAAACAATATTAAATAATAGTTTCCGTAGTTCACAAAAGTCTTTGTATTGATGGACTAACTAAATATACATTGTGTTCTTGTGCCATATTTTTTAACCGCAAATTTTTTGCTGTAACCTCACAAAGCATTTGTTCTAAACGTACGCCAATCTAAATAACCAAAAGTATTATTCTCTGAACGATGCATTTAAAAACGTTTAATTTTTCAAAGTAAAAGTATAATATTCTGGTACTTTGTTGTTGGTGTAATCTTATAAAACAAGTGCGTGCCAATCATATTACGTCAGTTGCAGTGTAGCAGCACGGCCTCATTATGGGAGGGTATTTAGCATAATGTTTGTTGCTTCGTTTTATGAATATATCTTAAAAAATAAATATTACAACACACCATTATAAATACGATTTTAAAACATATTTATTGTATAGACTTATAAATTTTTTTCATTACGAAACTTTTGAATAAATTGCTCTACATTATACTGTAAATTTGACAGCGGATTTCAAATCGGTAGCCTCAGTGCTATTGGGTTTTCCAGCTTTCGCAGCTTTGTATATAAGCGTTAAATATCTAAAAAAGCTAAAAAGTCTAACAACGCCAACGTAATGCCTACATAAAAGAAAATTAATTAGATTTTGGCATCTTAAACGGCCATCATTTTGAGTATCGGTAAAAGATATTTTATACCATTTACTCATACAAAAACGTGAAGAATAAAGATGTTAAAATTAAAATAGGGTTAGAGTGTAGAAATCCTTTTTTATGCATTCTACTGCCTCCAAGGCACAGTATCGAATCAACAGGCTAGTAACGTTTCCAGATACGATTTTCAGGTGTTAAAGTTTACAATTGCTTCATTTCGTAAAATGTTCGCTATAACTCCATTTGTGAGTTCCGGTTATCCACATTAGAAAATCATAGCATCATTGTCGTTTATACCTATGTGAAATTAAAGTTAAATTTCAATCTATTGTAGTTAAAAATTTTATCAAGTTGTCGCAGTTACATTTGAATTAATTTTGCGAGTGCTATAAGCGATATAGCTCGATTATAGCTTTAATATGTAACTACTAATGCATCAATCAACAGGCTGCCCGCTAGCCCAGTTTCAGCGGCTATTATTTATTACGTATGCGAGTAGGTAATTATCGGACGCAATAGAGGCAATACGATAACGCGTTACATGCTTATGGAATAACGAGTAAAAGTAACGACAACTTATCTTTTATCTTTAACGCGATTGTTCGTTCCTTCTCCTAACGAATACTTTATACATATTTATTATGCGATCTAGTTGTTGAAGCACCTAGATTCTACTTTTTGTTTCTTAGATTTATAGTAATACATAAATAAAAAGATCCCTTATTGGGGGAGGCCAATGTCTAGTAGTGCATGTATATTGGCTGATGATCATGATAAACAAAAAGAACTATAGTTGGTCAATACAGCTGATAGGGTAATAAGGACCTCTAGTGGTCGTACGGTACTGGTAGGCGTAGTGCTGGAAAGTTCCTCACGAGGTGGACCGACAATTTGGGGAAGGTCGAGAGAAGATGCTGAAAGTGGGGAGCGCAATACAGAACGGTATATAGATCTCTGGTAAAAGCCTATGTCCGACAGTGGACGTTTTCTTTCTCTCTTAATTTAGAATTTATACAGTTCACAAATTTTGCGGAAATGCCGTCAGTCGCAATATGTCCTTCTTTATTTCGGGCACCTACTTTTGATTATTACACAATTATGTTACAATACATATGCGACCACTTACATTTTGGTTTACAAAAACAAATTCCATAAGGCCATATCTTTCACAGATTGACCAAAATATTATAATTAGCTGCGGTATGATGTTGATGAGTAATATTAAAATTGGTAGTAAAATCTTCTGAGTTAAATAAATTTATCAATATACTTATTTTTCCGTTTTAAATATATTGAGTTACAAAGTTATATTCTTATGATACTGAATTGGCAAATAGGATGAGAGTAACAAACACTGATAACATGTTGGAAGTAAAATGTATCTTTCTCTCATGAATGCAAAAATGGACACTAATCATTATTTTTTATCTAGAAAACGGTTTATTTGTTACTGGTTACATATGTATTAAAAAAATGGATTTTTATTTCCCTGGTTTTCCATTTAAAGCTTTATCACTTATAACATGGAATTACATAATAGCTTATTATGATGTTTAGGGGCTGACTTTTAGGCTATTTGCAGGAGGAGCACAATAAAACACGTCCATCCGATAGTTCAACTTTAATCAGAGAAAGCTACCCAGACACAAAGAATATAATATAATGATGAACTTATAAACTACCCACATATATCACACCTCCACCCTTAACTAAGTGTACCCATCACTTATAACAGCAAAATCATAAATTTCATGTTTTTTAAAAAGTCGATGGGACTCCGTATTATACGGATGTCTCAATTCAGTGTTTGTATCTTGTGATACAATTTACCAGTAAATTTCTGGTGTTTTTTTTTAATTTGTATTGGTCGTTTTAACACAGAAATTGATGGTGGTGGTAAGAAGTTGCAATAAGTGTGTAAACTTCGCTCAAAACTAAAAAAAGATCCTAATGTGGCTAAATTTCAGACATTTCTTTTCTTTGTGAACATGTAGTATGTATGTAATTGCACAATTTCGTAAGAAACACAAAATTGACCTCTTAAATTTTCTATTGTTGCGTGTGCCGTTAGCTCCGTTAACAAATATGGTTTCACGCGTGTTACAAAAACGCTGACACGGCCACACTTCGTTATTTGAATTAAAGACACTTGTAACAACGTACGGTGATTATACATTTGTTCACACAATACCCGTAATATGTCGATTTTATATAAATGTTTGCGAACCCTTTTAATACCAGCCGCTAACCAACAAAAAGTAGCCAAAATTTTCACAATATAAGACGATGTTTACGATGAAAAAACCCTAATCTTCTGTTGTCATTTTAATCTATTTATTAAAACAATCAGTGCAGCAAATCATTATTTAGATTACATACATTAAATGGCCTTCACTTTTGGTAAATTGATTACTAATTGAAGAAAAATAGGAATTTTATATTACGTTCACTAAGACGATCCTGAACTTCTGAGAGTGTATTTCTGTGAAAGTTCTTACTGTATTTTATGAATGAATACTCAAAGAAGAGTGCCTAAATTTATAAAGTATTTAATGTAGTATTTTTAATAAAAAAGGAAGGCCGTCTGTATAACTCTTTGGTAGAAAAAGATTTATGTAGCAAGTATCGGAAATTTAAATTTTTGTTTTGGCTTGCAGTACACGATATTATATATTAGGTCAGAGTATACAAGAGACGATGTATTCCACGCAAACCTTTAAATAAATAGATATAAAAAATTTAGAAATTATACATAGGCACAGAATTTAGTAATTTTTTTATGTGTAAAAAATTTCAGAGCTGCGCAGGATCCCAGCATTGATATGTTTTTTTAGTTTTTTAAGATGTTTTCTTAAGTTCTAATATATCCCGAAGGTGTAATATAGTATACAAACAGTTAACTTTATGCTCACCAATGCTTTATGAAAATTTTATGAGTTGAATGTTGTGAGTTTAGAAAAACGGAAATCTAAAGCGTTGCGCTTAAATTCAGTTTACTGCCGGACAAATTCGTCATAATCAATCTTAATTTGTTCATAATTATAAGTGTTAATTATTTCAATTCTCACTACTTTAAATTCAATGGAGAATCAAACAATAAATAGAAAAATAAGTGCACTAAATTTAAACTGTATAAATGAAATAATACAGTTTTAATTTAGTGCACTTATTATATTGAATAGTTAATAAATTGAACAATTATTCATATGTAATTGTTATTCGCTTTAAAACTATTACAAGATTTCATTCATTATCAACAGATCAGATATTTAAATTCCAGAACAGCCTAACCGTGTACGGATGGATTTTGTAATACAACTTTTATGAGCCCGTATGAAAAAGTTATAAATTATTACATACAGAGTTAGGTTGGAGAAATAGATTTATAAAAGATAAATTTACTGGTGCAAGGTAACGAATTTTTGGTACAACCTGTTGAATCTTGATTACATATAGACAGAGAAAATATATTTAAGTTAGCAGCTCGTAATCGTTAGAAAGATATCTGCATATCTGTATCGACTTAGATACATATTTAGATCGTTCACGATAGATATGTTATTCTATAGATACTATCTCTTAAAATAATATTAGTGTATCTCCAGGTTCGTTATAATAAATTACTTACGTTATAATCTCTTATGTTATCAGCGCTTATACAGTTCTTTTACATTATCAGCATTGTTGAGCGGCCTTCGTCCATGGATCAACGTAGCAACTAGTCCTGCTCTGGATGATGACCAGATCGTCGGTTCACCTAGATTGGGACCTATTGAGTCTCTTGGAATGCGAACTTATTATTCCAGACGTTTAATCGAATTATGAATAAGGTCTTTTCACTTCTGATCGAACAGACATGAATATAATTGTGTTTAATAGAAAAATAAATTCGTATGTGCTTTTATTTTCAATGTTACTGAACTTAAATCTGAATGCGAAACGAAAGTCAATAAATGAGTTTAAACAATGTTTAAGAGTTGCGCAGATTGAATTATATGTTTGTTGATCAGAAGATGTTGCAGTGTCGAAATTAACTGAAAGACCACTACCATGTACTAGTCCGTGGGCTGCATTGTAAGCACATGTTAAAAACTAAGATATATTAAACAAAATTTAAAGTTAAATATAAATAAACCTTTATAAAGAATACATACAAGTTATGCACCTTCTTATAGATTGTCCAAAGTATTCAAGGGATAGGACAGATAAAGAGATGAGAATGGACAAGAATATAAGCAAAGAAAATCTAAGCGAAATAATAATGTCGCATAATAAAGAAGTACTTTTAAAATTTATGGAAAAGATTATACAGGATGCTGTTAAAAGAAATAAAAATAATTAGCAGGTATCACATTTATCGGCTTTTGCTATTAGCACATAAAAAACAAACAAGTAATTGATAAGCAAACAAGGTCTTCGACTATAGTCCGAGGAATAAAAGAGTATATCTAAATAAAAAAAAAAGAATACACACTTACATACTTTTTGTTCACAATGATTTCTTCTCTTATTACCACGAATGAACTATTTTTATATAGATTGAACTACTATTGTTAGTATGTGTACTGTATTGTCAGTTTCGTCGCTTTAAGATACAGGATGTCAAGTTTCGTTACTCCTATAAATTAACTAGCTACAAACTTCTTTAAAGTGTAACATAGTAATATTTAAAAACTTAATAAGCACCCGGAACTTAATTTGAAATATTTTGCCTCAGTTTGTAGAAATTTGGTAAAGCCTATTTACAACAGGGTATACAAGTATTAAATAATAGTATAGTTGATTGAAGTTTTTTAATGTCTTTCATTTATCCTTGAGCGAAAAATAGTGAAGCGCATTTCATAATTAAATTTTGTGTAACAGCACCATAAAGGAAATACCCTATTTAAATACACATTTTGAAATTATATTTAGAAATTGAAAGTTATAGAATCTAATTTAAATCTCATTATATGTAAAACATGTTTCTAAAGATCTACATAAGTTAATATACTGTCTTACGCAAGAATAAAATTACATAATTTGTTATTAGATTCAATATAGTTAAATTAGCAATGGACTATTGTGTGGACAGAGTAAAGAGGTATTTTACATTTGTAAAAATAATATTCAACATTACCTAATAGACGTCATTGCTGGACATGGGATTTCTCCTAAGATCTCCACACTAATAACAATTAAATATTTAATTAACAAGGATTAGATAAATTTTCACTACAACCCCCAGTACAAACCCCAATGCACTAAGCGGATATTTTACGTGAGAAAAAAGTTATTATTAAGTTAAATTACTAATTTTTGCATAACGAAAGAAAAACTTAATTGTGAAGCATTAAAAATGAAGAAGTACGGTTACGTTTATTTATAGATTATAAAAAAATATAAACGGGTTATACATTGTAACATCAAAACCTGTTCACCGCAGCCGCTCGCGTAACAATGATGCGATACAAATAGTTTTAGAATATGATGTAAAATTAAAAAAAAATCATTTTGGATTAGCTATAACCTGATTATAGTACTACCTACGCATTATATAATCAATCTATTGCGACGGATTAGTTTAATTGCATTTAGTATTGAAATATATACATAAGAATCTTTTGAATATTTACATAATTGTGAAGAACAGATCAGTGGTGAAAATATTGAAGAGTGATATCCTGAATAGGGCTGTTGTAAAGAATTTGAAACATTGGTAATAAGTTATTAAAGTAACGCGATAAAAACAGTAGAATACAGTTCTTCTGAAAATTCTTTTTTTGGTGTTACCTGGTGTTAAGTGGCGATGTGTTCTGTGGTGGTAAAACGCATTAACATAGTAACTGCGTATTCCCAGTTTTTTAATTTGATGAGTTTTCGCGAAATTAACGACCACAAGTATAGCAAATTATTTTTCCAAACGAATACGCCGTTTGGCGAGGTGGAGAAATGAGCAGATAGTTTAAATGATTGTAGCTCTTAAGACAATGTGGCGACAGTTTGCGTAATACCCCCTATGACCCTACATCAAATTGAACTCGTCACTGTGTGACAAGCTATTAAGCCTTATTAGTAATTTCACTAGCTATAACAACTTGGAACCTGTTCAAGTAGTAATATTTGTAGACTGCAATTTGACAGTAGAAATAGACGTCGCGGTGAAACTTGCCTAGACGGTTTTCGGCAACAGTAACCTATCTTCTTCGTCAGTCTTAAATAAGAGAGATGTGTTGAGAAACGGTATAACTAAAAACTACTATATTTTAAAGTTATATTCAACGCGTTATCCTGAACTGATCAAGGTATTGTTTCTCGATTATCGGTAGATTTATGTGTCGTCAGTATGTGGTAAAATTCGTGTACTATAACGTTACATATTGCTCGATTACAGTCCGTTACATTTCATAATCGAAATCGAGAAGCGTCAAGATATTCAACACCATTTTATGAATTTCAATTTCACAACATGCGGTCAGCTAATGTTATTTTTGGCGTTCACTACCACAGTAACTGCAGTAAAGGCTTAGGAAGTAAGAAGGTTTTTGAAATGTATTTTTGATAGCAAGGTCTTAGCCGACATACGATATCGCAATACAGCGGTCTAACGTGCTTATGAAAATAATATAATTTATCTAAGTTGTAACGACAGTGAATTTGAGCAATTCTTTAATCAGAGAATGTGATTGTCAATTGAATGTACTAAAACAATAGCAGCGATTTAGAAGCTCTTTAAACTTGGATAAAAGTCAAGAATCTTTATCTCGCTACAAATTATGTTAAATTTAGTTAATTAAGTTTGACATATCGAAAAAGGCACACTAATGATACAAATTTTTTTAGGAAATATACAATAGTTTCCCAGTGAAACTAATTTACGAATGGATAGTCCAGTAAATTTATTAAAAATTTATTGTAGTAACAAATCCTTAACAGAACAAATTCAAGGAATGATATAATACTAATAACGATGAGTTATGTGTATTGCAAAAAATAGATTACTTCAGGTCAAGAATATTTAGAAGAAGAAGAGAAAATGTACTGTCTGAAACTTACTAAATTTAGTCATAACGGCTAGTTCCTTAAATCTACAAAATTGAGATAATGATGTTAATTAAATAGACTCTAAGAGATTATGAATGATGATAATTGAAATAGATTTTTAGATGACTCCTAAATTATTGTTTTTGAGATTTAATCTACAGATATATTTACAAAGTGAATTAAGATTTATCCTTGAAGTGTTTCATATTCAATGATTAATGTTAACTTCTTACGAAATTTATAAATAATCTGTATTCTAAAAGATACACACACTTAGATATATATACGGTTAATATTACACAAATATTTTATATTGTAACTAATACGAATTTTTTCTAATGCATATTTGGCTTGCAATTATGTTACTAAGTATCTATTAATCTTTATAATGTATAGATTTGCTGCGATTATTTTTAAACGATGGACAGTCGGAAGGGGAATTATGAATCTTTTAAACGATAGTCGAAAGTGAAAATCGCTCACTCGCTATTTACTGATAAATTAGTATCTCGAATTTCATATTAAATATAATTCCCGAACCCCAGGTCCAAAGCCAAAGGGCCGGCAGCTATATGGCACAAATGATAAGCCTCACTAACTATCCAGCGACGCAATGTTATTAGTATGCTTGGTATTCTGCTAGTTGGGAATGATCTGGGGAATTTTTTCTATTTTCGTTTCTCCTTTTTCTTATGTTTCTTTTCCTCTAATTATTTTTCTTTTTTAAGTTGTTTTTGTATAAAATTAAAGTCATATTATGAAAAGATCTCATATTAATAACTCACTACAATTCAATAATAGTATGGTACTGCTGATAGGTCTTTATTGTCACAGACCGTTTAGCTAGGTACCATCGCAGCTACTATTGTTGCTGCCATAAAGTAGTATACAAATTTTACTATTTACAGATTTAATGGGTGTTGTATGCTAGTGAAGTTACTGGGGTAACGAGACTTAATGCCTTATATCTCAAGGCGGCGAGCGCTATGTTGTTATGGGAAATCGTATCTCTCACTCACCATTAAGTGAATGTCTTTTTCGACTCATCGAATAAAAAAAATCTATTTCTTCCGCTCGTTATGCTACCAAAACTGTATTTTTGTAAATAATAGCAATAGCACAATTTTATATCACTCAAAGCAAATGACGTACAAGCACTGCGCGAATATTACTGATTGAATTTTTATATAATAACCCCGTATTAGATACATCTGACCTTTTGCACTTTATAAAACTAGTATTTAAACTTTAGCTTGGGATAAAAGTTACAACATTATGATGATCATCTTCGGTATTACGGTGAAAAGGGTAAAAGGCTAAGCTTATGCAGGTTAGTGAAATATACATGCAGTTTTTTTTATTCGTGTTTGGTTGTTAATATACCCATCTAACCGGACAATAAAACCTGTTTATTACTTAGTCGATGTTTTAATAAATTATTATATTTCATCAACTTATTATCTATATTATCATATTGAAAGAGAAAATCTTGTGAACAATAATTGATACATCCGGTCTTTTGGTCTGGTCGATAGTTCCAGTGTTAAGAAATTGATTTTTCTATTATAAAATTACTTAAATATTTTATCTATAAGCATTTAATATTTATAAATTAAAGGAAAACAAAACATATACAAAATTTTTTAGTTTTTCAAAATACGATTCAGAAGTCATATAGACTTTTTGCACTTGATATAAAAATATATAGAACAAAAAATGAAAAGTAAGAATTTGGATCCTTAAACGATAGTTAATCGAAAATTAAAACATTTCAGAAAATATTAATGTTATTACTTTATGTTCTATACATTAAAGGTTAAGCTGGAAGAATATCTCAATTATGAACTTGATATTGTCTTAAATTTCTTGAGTTCTTACGAATTGTCCGTGATAGTTACGCACTAAAAAATACAAATTTAGTCAAGATGATGACGCCGCGTAATTATAACAATGCAAGTTACCTTACGTTTTTGGTTTTTGATTATGATCTCGGGATGTGTTAAACACACAAAAGATCAACTAATATTAGTTTATAATACTATACGCTTCATGAACAAATTTATAGTACCATAAACTTGTAATTTGTATTTTTTCTTTTATAATACTAAAGGTTGTTCATGAAGCATAAAGAAAATTTATAACTTCATAATCATACCACGGATGCAATTCGCAGAATTGATCAATCTGGATTCTTCAGGGAGGCCTGTTCTATGCAGTGGGAATTTTTTGGCTGATAATAACGATGAACGAAATAATATGAGAACATTCTGTAGTAAAATATATATACATAGCCTACTCCCTTCGCCAAAAGCCGGCATCGAGCAGGGCATACATTAAAAGATACCATCTCATAAAAATTACTACATATTAGTAACGAGAGTAACGAGTAGTTCGATCCCGAAGAGGCCCCCATCTTCTGGACATATTTTCTTCGTAACAACAATACGGAGTGATACAAAAAAACCAAATTTCCTGGCTATGAAGCACCTTCAGAAAATTTTCTAGTTCAATGTTAACACGCTTAATCTGGTTTGTTAATACTTTAATTAATGTTGTAAATTCATGAGATTATAAAACAGGTTACATAGGCAATTTTTTTAAACAAATCTGGTTAAGTTTCTGGTTTTAGACGATTAAGCAATGTAGACTGACGCAAGGCAAGGTCAGCAGATAGCGCAGACTGATTAGAATGAAGATCTATGGGGAATCCTATGTCCAGCAGTGGGTGTTGGAGATGATGAAGAATGTTCTGGTTTTATTATATTGATAATGAGATATTTTTTTAGTAGTTTCTTTAATGTTAATAAATTCGAGCGATTACTGTTCAGTACTAGACTTTAATTTTAACAAGGATTTTGACTTCAGATGTTAAGTAAAATGTTAAAAATTTTTGTGAACAATGTATTTAATTTTAAAGAAATTTTATAAAATTTCTTGTTAATAATTTATTTCCACGTATAACGTATCTCGTTTAATGATCATATTGTCATTTTTATTGGTTAATATAATAGACAAGATAGATTTCGCTTGGTTATATCTATTACAAGATATTGTAAGCAACATGAATCTATTCACACATAGATGCATTCACTTGTTATAGTTTCGTAGAATAGATAGTCGCTTGTTCAATAGTTATCGTATTTGTGATATGGGTAGATAATTTTGCATTAGATGCTTATTAAGCCCTTTGTTTGAATGTCTAAAGTAAATAGCCATCGAAACATTTACTACTGGGACTTACGCCCGTATATGGTTAAGAATTTAGCACATTTACTTAGTAAATCCTTTAATAAGGGGTGGAAGGGTGTCAAGTGTCTATGATAATTGTTCTTGGGACATTCCGATTTCGTTACTAATACTTTTCTTCACTGAAAGCTAATACGCAGTAGGGAACAAACATGCTACTTTATGAATCGAGCATGTCCTTCATTTATAATTATCTTACATACTGAGCTTCTTTCTTTTCTGTCGTGCACTTCATTATTGAGGATTGTGCTTGTCTTGAAATGCTCTCAGTGACGCATTAACCAGTTACCTCCACACCGCCCTCTCCTTGGTGCATTCAAAGGCATCTCTTATGTTAATGCCTACTATATACTAACCACGTACTGAGCTATCTTAGTTTATTTCGTTAATTTTATATTGATTACAGACAATAAAATGAGATCTAGGTTTATAATATTGAAATAAGTGCCAATATCGAAATTACACTTAGATATCTAAACAAATAAATGAAATTAAAGTCAGTGAGTATCATTAAGTAAGTTTTTACTTAACATGACTAAATGTTTCTTAAAAACTATTTTAGTGTCTTTATTTGTCTGTTCACTGTAATCTTTTAAACGGTCGGTTTTGATAAAACAGTGTAAATGTCTTAACATTCGCCAACACACAGAGTTAAGAAAGCAAACATTTAACATACCAAGATTTTCATTTGAAATGGTAGATGATGTGATTTGGTAATTGAGCTAAATGAATATTCAAAATGTTGATATGAATAATTGCACTGAACAAAACTAAAAAGATTCCTTTTAGCATGAATGAAAAAATGCAAAATTTATACGTTAATAAATTAACAGTTTACAAAACTAAAAGATTTCATGAGACGTGTCGAAATGGACTCATGTTACTATTAAAGATGTAAAGTTACCGGCGAGTTGCACTTAGCTGTGCATTAATCTTAACAGATTATAAAAATAGTGATTATTCCTGAGGTAATTAATGTAAACCGACACCGATTACGCAGTGATCATTATCTACACCTCTTGCTCTGTTATGTGCAAAAAGAAATTATAATCAGAGAGAATGAATAATAACATTGTGTTAACTGTCTAAATTATGTTGCGAATTGCGGTATTAAATACATTTACATGGGTAAACGTATCTAACTTTTTTATACATGACGTTCGAATAATAAAAAAAATATATCTATTGCAAAAACCTTGATAAACTGTAAAAAAAAATTCAAAATTTTATTTTTTTAATGGTATATATACTTTTGTTATTTTTACTGTATTATTGGTAACATTGATACTGATGCAAAATCAAAATGTTCTTTAAAACGGTAGATGATATTGCATTGCAAAATTAGTAGATTAAAATATACTAAATTGTTTATTTATACAAAAGAATTCCCAAAACATATTTAATATATTCAGTGAGAAATGAACAAGGATTCTTTTAGACAAATGCTCATTACCATCAAAGACTAAATCACCACTTGGTGGATGGGATGGTAGTCAAACGTTTGTCTATATAATCATAAAAAAAAGTATTGTAACAATGTAAAACTCGTTTTTACTATGTAATATATCATAGTTATATTCTTCATTCATGCAAAACGAAGTACATCAATTGAAGAGACGAACGATCTACTTTAAAAAAATTTAATGCAATAAATAGTATGTTACAATTAACACATAAAATTATCGGGTCCAATCGTTCACCCTTCTTCGTCCGTATCTCAGGTGCTCCAAAAGTGGGAGGGACAGTATAAAGTCTGATGGTTAGAATGCTCTGGACACAACCAGTCTTCGGCGTCGAACGAAGACACGCAGCAACATGAAGCTCACGGTGAGTTTTAATATAACACGTGCAAGTGGAAGTGTAGTGATACATAAGTGTGAGAAATTTTACAAAATAACTCGCCTTCGTTACTCTTTAGAAAAAATAAAAAAACCTATAGTTTTATCTAAATTACATTTCCATTTAAACTTTCAAAGTAAAACTATTAGAAATAATATAAAGTTTAATAGATATGATGGTTTAAGAAAATCAAAATAATAGCACTATTTGTAATTTAAATATTAATGAGTGTCTCATTTTTAATTTGTTTTTTTTATTATGGGTTTAATTATTAAAATAGATTTTTTTTTTACAAATTAAATAATCATTACCCGTAGTTTCCGCTAAAAAGCCTTAATAATTGATTAAGGCTTTCTTCCGGCGGTACTGGTTCTGTGTGGTACACAATTTTCATTTCACTTTTCATTCTTCCGCACATTTATATCTTATTATGCGCCTATTTTTGATTTAATCACAATTTCTATACGATTAGCTCGGTTAGTAGTTAGAATGTTTAAATATTTTCTAACTACTAACCGAGCTAATCTACCTAAAGATTTGAATAAAGTTTTAATCTTTAGGTAAAATTAACCAGAAAAATGTTTTAATTATAAATACGGTATTGTAATAAAATCGCTCTGTTAATATCTTTAGAACTTGATTAGCAAAGGTAAAGCAACGCTTAACTTAGCTTTTCAAATATATCACAATAACTATAATGTTCAATCTACAGATATCCTTTTTATGTATATATGCTAAATAGCAAATACCTGAGAGTGATATTTAAAATTAAAGGACTAATATAAAAAATTTTTGACGATTCAAAAAAGTTATAAATATCATTCATTACATTAAACATGTAATGAATGATAGGTCGTTTTCGTTTCAACGAAAACAGATACACTTAAAACTTTATAATACCAATGAAAGTGTACAATAGTAATTGTAAATACTGTTTGTAAGTATAGAAAAAACAAACAGACAAGTAAATAGAAAACATACGAGCGGACAAGATGTTGATTGAAGTGTAACAAACGTGATGCGTAATGATGTTACGTGTATAGGAGCTGGTCGTTCCGTCAGCTGATTGCCAAATACAGATTCTATTTTTATTATGCATATAACTTTATAGTTAATAGTTAAATTGTAATGTTTTTCTAATTCAATTATCCATTTACAGATTGTTTAATATATTTTGTTATTAGGTCAGTAAATCGTTCTGCTTGTCCTGGAGTTGAACATTCTTTAGTACAACTTAAATTATTAAAATAATTGATGATGATTATCAATGTTGCATGTAGTTGCTACTTTATATGTATTAAGGTTTTGATACATATATCATGTGTGATTAAAATATATATCAAATGTTCTTTATAGCACCATTTCCGATCTTTTAATAAATAAAAACTTGCAACATACAGTTTCATCCTCGCGACTACATCTTATCAAACTTTTTTGTTTATTTTAGTAACAGTTATTATTAAATTAAATGAAAACTATGGATGTGATATTTAGTATTTTACAACACATAAATTATCTTATTTCATCGCGTCTACGATCTTCTGTACATATTGAAAGGCATTGCAACGAAATTTACATAACTGCATACTTCAATAGATTATGTCATAGGGTATCTATATCTAAATATATTGTATTTCGGTATATTACATAAATGTTTTGATAACTATTCGGGTTCCCATTATATTCGCAAAAGTCTCCTAAAATTATGAGTTTTTGTATACATATTTTATATATATTATTTTTATTTATAAAAAGACCCAATGGTTTATAAACAGATACAACTACGATACGGATTAAATAGACGGAACTCAGATCTAGTTTATATTTTACTTTCACTCGACATTACTCGCACATGTTAAAGTGTAAACACTCAACCTGAATGTAAACATCTTTACAATTGCACTGTTAAAAAGAATTTTGTTTTAGTAATATTTGAACCTTTCTTACTCCTGGGATCGGCGAGATGTTTAGAAAAGACCCATGTCCAGTAATAAACGGGTATTTGCTGCTTCTGATGATGTTTATAAAACTTTAACGTAACAGAAAATTTCACTACATAATTAATGTAACTACTTATTAATGATTAATTTTATAAATAGAAATTATGCAAATTTCATGTCTGTGTTAAAATTAAATTTAATAATTTTTTTTTTAATTACTAAACATTGTAAGCTTTTTAGGTAAAGCTTCGTTGATTTTATTGTACAACTAAAAAGGTGATAACAGTCTTTAAACTTCAGAAATTTAAATAATTTTGATAAGTTACGTGTCAATATTTACATTACATGAAAACACACATCAGATTGTTGACTTTTCTCAGAGTAATAATTATAAAAAGCAGGGACAACAAAAAGATAATTGCTTTGTTCGAGATACTTCTGCCGTTCCGGTTTTAGACGTTTACACAATGCACGTGAACATTTTGTACTTGTTAGAAAGATAGTAATTTCTGCAACATGTCTACAAATTATTAGCCTCATACTTACGGAAAGTACTCAATATTATTTTGTAAAAAGTAAAACAAGTTTTTCTTAATTGGAGTCACTAAGTTAATGGAGTTAATAAATGATTTAAGTATTAATATGTTCACATGCACTTAATGTTAAAACGAATGCATTTAGGTTTTTTTTTTCATAAAGAAGTAAAAATTTCAATAAAAGCATTACATAAAATATTACATTTTAATTGTATGTTGGTAATTTCGCTTGTTTAAACCGAAAACTTTAACTATTCTCACTTGCTTTTTACATAATTGTTGTTGGTTTCATTTTTATTGCTTAAATGTTCAACAAACAATTATAAGAAAGTCGAAGATATTGTTGTGTAATACAATAGTTGCACAGTGAGTTGCAGCTCAGAGTAATTATCATGATGAATAAAGCATATTCTAGTGGTGCTGGTTTTCATTTATAAACGAGGCGGAAGTCGAAATAGAAAGTTTATGTATTTATTGTTAGTATACTAGGATAAAGTGATTTTTACTTGTTACTAAATTACGATGTAAAACAAAATGTATAAATTTTTATGTTATTCTAACTTTAATTTCTGCACTATTAAAACTTTACGATGAATTTAATAAGAATGTTCAATAAAACTTCTCTTTTTCCGTAGGTTGTTTTAGTTGCCTCATTGGCCGTAGTGGCCTTTGCAAGTGAGGAGAAAGGCACTCAAAAAGCAGTAGCCGAAGATAAGAAACAGGAAAAGAGAGGAATCTACGATACCGGTTCTTATGGCGGCTATAGCGATGGTGGCCACAGCTTCGGTGGCAGCAGTGGCGGCAGTGAGGGACAAAGTTACGGAGGAAGTGAAGGATACAGTTTCGGAGGACAAGAAGGCGGCCATGATTTTGGAGGTCAAGAAGGTTATAGTTTCGGTGGTCATGGCAGCGGAGAATTCGGTGGAGTATCCAGTGACTCTTGGAAACCCATCTCCAGCGGTGAGGAAAGTCACGGTCATCACGTTAAAACCATCGAAGTTGTCAAGAAAGTCCCTGTCCCCTACACCGTAGAAAAACATGTCCCTTACACTGTCGAAAAGAAAGTCCCGTATGAAGTAAAAGTACCCGTACCACAACCCTACACCGTTGAAAAGAAAGTACCATTCACAGTCAAGGAGTACGTGAAATACCCAGTGTATGTGCCTGAACCCTACACCGTTGAAAAGAAAGTCCCATATGAAGTGAAGGTCCCCGTCGACAAGCCTTACGAAGTCAAAGTAAAGGTACCTACTCCTTATACTGTCGAGAAGAAAGTGCCTTACGAAGTTAAAGTACCCGTTCCTCAGCCCTACACTGTTGAGAAGAAGGTGCCTGTTCCCGTTAAATACGAAGTCAAAGTACCCCAACCCTACGAAGTTGTAAAGAAGGTGCCTTACGAAGTTAAAGTCCCAGTCGATAAGCCTTACAATGTATATGTACCTAAACCTTACCCTGTAACAGTGGAGAAACCTTATCCAGTAACAGTCCACAAACCAGTACCTTATGAAGTCAAGGTTCCAGTTGACAAGCCTTACAAGGTAGAGGTAGAGAAACCCTACCCAGTACCAGTAAAGGTACCAGTACCTAAGCCTTACGATGTTTACAAGAAGATCCCTTACACCGTCGAAAAGAAGGTACCTTATGAAGTTAAGGTTCCGATCGACAAGCCTTACCCCGTGTACAAAGAGGTTCAAGTGCCTTTAGTAAAGGAGGTGCCTTATCCCGTAAAGGTCCATGTCCCCATTTACTTGAAGAAAGAGGAAGAACAGGGTCATTACGGCTGGCACTAAATTGTTTCCTTTCAATCTCTCACCCCAGTACCTTATAGGCTAAGTTGAATTTGTGATCCTTTAGATTTTTTAGTGTATATATTCATTGTTAAGATCTTGGTGCTCGCTCACATTCGAATGGTTGTGATTGTAACCTATCTGGTTTCAAAAGTGTGTTGAACGATCTGTTGTTACATGTTTAGCTTTTTTTATGCTTTGTTTGAAATATAATTGAGGTATTAGTACGTCGTCGACGAGTACTCAAGTTGAGGCTGATAAATATACAATAAATGTATTGAAACGTTTAATAGTTTTTCACTTTACCTGTATTATATCTATCACCTGTTAATGATGACTAAACATGCATTAAAGACAACTAGTATAATAATAATAGAAACAACAAAAAAGACAAGAAAATAAATACTTTTATATTAGATGAAGTCATTAAGAGACTTTTTCTTACATCCTTAAATTTTTCATAATATTAACTATATAGTCAAGAAGTTTAGTAACCATACTACAACATTATTATATTTTTTAACTATACACTTGGTAGTTACATTTTGATTTAGAACAACCAGTTTGGTAACCATGCGTTCTTTCCCTAACAGCATATGTGCGAGTACGTTTGTCACGAAAGTAAAAGTTTGCTTGAATACAAGAGAACAATTTGTACATTTCGACATTAGAAATTTCGTCAGACAACAATATTATTCTTTTATTGCTCTTAAACAAAAGACAGTAATAAAATATAATAATCGACCTACAATTGCTAAATTACTATTCAGACATAAAAATTTCGTGCCAATATATTTAATAGACATTGCCTAATGCATAATGTTACTTGCAATAGTTGTTTTAAGTATAATTGGTGCAGAACATGATCTGATACAGTGGTGGCTTCTTTCTGCGCTAGTGCTTCTTGTATGTACGTAATAGTTTTCAAGGCAGCCATCTGATATATTGTATAGATTTTTATGCTCTCTTAGTTTTATAGTAGATTATTTACGAAACAGGTTTATTTGAATTTTATTACTTGCTGTTAATTTTATGGCATGGGTGAATTTTGCATTCCGTCATTGATATTAACCATTTGAATGGAATTACGCGATTTTTATATAACTTTGAAAGTTGTTCATTAAATTTTCCATGGTAATGCGTAGCGAAATCTTTAATTAAGAAATTTACATTTAATATTTTAACTAACAAATGTTTGAACAAACCGCGCGTATTGGTAGATATTGTATTTCTAGGTGCCACCGACGAGGATAAAATCTTTTTTATTATCAAATATTATAAAGCTAAAGGGATAATTATCGTCATTATCTGCTTATATAGGTTCAACTCCAAGTACTCCAAATATAAAATATTGAGCTTTAAAAATTTTCATTCAGTTTTATGAACAAGAAAATTCCTTCTAAAGGTTTCATATCTTATCACGATAATAAACTTTGAACGGTTAATGTGTCCGTTTATTTGTGGCTAAATATATTCGCATATAGTGGAAATGTTTAAATAATATGGTGATGCATAGCTTAACCCGGTTTCTAATAGAGAATAGCGCAGAATTATAAACACGGTTACGTAAACCGCTCGGGCGCGAATTCTCGTTTAAAGTTTACTTCTATTCTGATTAGGGCTGACTATCAGGACTAACACTAACTTATGTCTATTTAATATACCTAGTAATACTTTTTCAACTGCCACCGTGCCGCAGTGATTGTTTGCTTACCTAATAACACGTTGGTTTGTGACTCGAATCAGTTTTGCTATTTATCATCTTTTTACTATTATACATTCTACTTACTGGCGGCGGAATACTTCACGGAAGCTGAAGACTACATTGACCATAAACGGATAGGTGTTATCCCAGCGCCCATTTCGCTGTTTTCGTTTTTGGGGTAATTGTAATTACTTGAAGTTTAATAGACGTACTCATTTCTTATGATGCGAATAAAGGTTTAATCTCATAGCTTTAGGTATGTTTTATTTCAGGTCAGGTCTTATCAGGATATATTAAAAAAAATATTAATAATTAATAATATTGTAATGTAACTGTTAGTAAAAAAACCAACGTAACTTAAATTTGCTAAGTACATACAAGTTCACATGTTTCGTTACTACTAAGTAATCGAACCGGTAAATTCGGAACCGGAATTAGTGAACCGGATGAGTATTAACCTACGTAAAAACTTGTTATACGTTCCACATCTTTACACTAACTATATTTTTTTAACTATATTTTCGCCGGTTGCTGCAAAACGTAAGTTTCGATTCAGTTCTCGTGCATTTATCTAAACTGCATAGTCGAGACCTATACAATCGTGCAGTTGTTAGAACTTAACACTGCGTGCATGCAAACTGATCGTTTTACGTTGCAGTAACAACATCAATGGAACTGGGTTACTGGGTTATAATGATATTATTGAATTAATGAGACATAAGTGTTGTACTGAATAGATGATTAATTTTTTTGGTTAATATTATACGGATTTTTTGCGACACTCCTAAAAGACGGGCTTTTACAAGGGAAATGTAAAATACTAACAGTTACAAGAATATCTCAATCGTCACCTAACCGACGGAGTGTCGACTCTTTATGCTGTAACAGTCATCAACATACTGCGCAAGTCATCTTAAGCGGGACGGCAATTACCCCCTAAAAATAGTAGAAGCATGTGGATATTAAAATACTGCTATAAACTATCCACCATTTGTACAACGTAATGATGTCTTTAAACTTTTTAATAAGGGCTTCCTGTTTATTTTTTTCTGACATTACACTAAGACGTTCAACTGATGATAGGATATTTACCAGAATATAAAAACTTATCGTTAGTGAAAATGACAACAGTATACCAGCTTATGCTAGTCATTTTAAGACACAGGATTTTTCAAACCGGAATCAGTAATGATTGCACACTATTTTTTGGTGGTAAAAATAGGAGCTTTTGTAATACCTATCTAGTATCTTAAAAATAGAACGAAAAATAGTTTTTGCCTAAGTTGAATTACTAGAATAGTATTTATACCTTATAAGATACTTTTTCTGGCGAGTGAAGGGCAAAAACTGGTTTGTCCTTGCGGTCTATCCGTTCACTTCGGTTAGTAATTGAATTTAAATTATGTCGTAAAGGTATATCATAAATCTAGTTATATCGCATTTCTTTTGGTTATTAATAATAGGTCCAGCTGATTTTTACGAAAAAGGCATAATAACTTGCTACTGCATTGGAAAAGATGGCATGGGTGATTTACTTTGATTAAAAAAATTAAAAGTCAGAAAAATACTTTAACTTATTTGATACCGAACGTCAATATCACAAATAATATCTTATGTATGATAGAGATAGATTTAAAAAAAGGTAAAGTTAAATTAAATTATTTAATTAGCAATAAAAGAAGTTGGAAATATCTCTTTAATATTTATAATTACATTGCACAAAGAAGTACGAATAAAAATAAGTACATACAAAAGGAAAGTAGCATGTGTTGTTTCGCTAATGATTTCCTGGTGGTAGTTTTCTGCTGCCGGAGACCGTCTATGTAGATACCACCGCAGCTCCTATCGCAGCCGATAAATAGTTATGTGTAAATATTACTATGTTCCGGTTTGATGTTTTACCATAAGCTAATGAAATCACTAAAGCTACGAGACAACGCAATATTGGGTAGTGCATATCATCATAACTAGTAGAAAATGCTATAGGAATGGTTAAAGTCACAAGGAACAGTTTAAAAAGAAAATATTATAACATTATGTGATATAAGTTTAATATTATAAAATAATAGGAAGAGCTCTGGCCGTCTAGATAATAAGATGACCAACGTAAATAAAGCTTGCCAGCGTTGATACAACGTTTCTTAAATTTGTAGTTATATTATTTCATAAACTGATGATGAATTTTAAATATTTACGAGTTTGTTTAACTGTCTATTAAATATAGTTTACGAGAATAGAAATATTACAGATGAAATGTCTGATTTTAAAATTATCAAATCAAGAATCTTGCACCTGATTAACAAACTTTCTTTTATCGACACAGGGATTAGAGTAGACTATTGTTATAATTTAAATATCATCCTATCTTTTTATTTATTTAACTCCAGGAAGTTATCAGTGCAAATAAAACTGATCGAATTATAAATGCGGTGTCCCACCTAACACCTCACGGGACTAAAGCCTCACCTGCTCTTGGTGTACTTTGCTAATCAACAAACAAAGCTCTGCCTCCCGACCAATCCACATTGGGCCAGGGTAGTGAGAGGCCGCCTATATCCCTCTACTATAGGGGGATACCTATGTCCAGTAGTGGACGTTTATCGGCTGATGAAGGTAGAGAATAATGAATGATGTTGAATTAATATAAAATGATCTAGGTTTCGTGAAAAATGGAATACAGAACGCACTAATGTATACATATCTAATAATAGGTTTTAAAAATATCGCCGGATATTATCAGCCGAGTTTAGTTAAATAAAAAGTTTATTATAGTCCGCATTGAATGGGCAGCTTTATTGATACTACCAGCGGACGGAAGGCTAAGTTTACTTCCACGTATTACGCGAAAGTTGTGCAACTCGCTTCCACACAAGCGCTATAATGAACATTGCTTTAAAACTTGTTACTTTTTCTTTAAACTTAGCGCTTAGTATTTCCGATTTTTGTATAATGCATAAAATTTTTAATAAATAATTAATCAGCTAAGTATTTCAAAGTTTAGTGCAAACTCGGTGTGTTATGGAAACGTTAAACACATTAAACAATCGCCGCTAAACTAATGAGATCTTTGGAAGAAATTTATGTCCACTGCTGGACATAATCCTCCTCCAAACATCCGCACTGGGCAAATCAGTATAATTATAACATATAAATATATTTTCTTTAAAATTAACAGTTAAAAGATGTGATAAAACTCTAATTACTTATGAAAATATGTATATAGCCTCCCAATTTAAAATGTATAATACCTAAAAATATATAATAATATAATAAGTTATTAAAATATTTATAACTGTAATATTATATTATATAAGTTAAAACTATTAATAATATTATAGTATTGAGCGATGTTCATAATGTGTTTGTCCATACTGATGAATAAAAGCCTTGTTTTTTTTAATATAAGAGATGGAAAAGAGTCCCAGTGGTGGGAACATCAATAGTGCTTTATTTATATTGATAAAATTATTTAATGTTTCACAATTTTTGTCGTTATTAAGTATTTCAAACGAAAACAGTGCAGTAGCTTCATATAAAATAGAGAAATCCACTGCTCACCGATGATTTCTTTACTTTTAAATAATTTTTGTATTAATTATACCAATCATTGTACGCGGTTAAATAACTTTCCATTGAATTGTTTAGTAATTCGAAAGCTCCAAATTATTTGCACTAAAACATAAAATTTAAAAGTAGAAAGTGTTGCTTCCTCTAAGCGGAGACGATTTACTTAATCGTCCGGAATAATAAGCAGTGTTGCGATACTCGCGGAATACTGAGCCGGTTACTAATCCTGAGTTATTCACACTAGAAAGCATAAACAATGTTTAAAATGTCTATGTAGTTACAATAAAAAAAAGTGGTATACATACGAAAAGGTGCAGGTTCGATCTCTATTCTTCGTGAACTTCTATTGAAGAAAAACGTCGTGTGAAAACGAAATGTTCAAAGAATATCAATTTCGTGAATATCTGTAATCGTGGAGATGATTTCTGACGAATGTAGTTGTGTGGGCATGTTGTGATAGAAGTAATTTATCTGGTGTTGTGTAAACATTTTCTTCTAATGCATTGTTAAAGAAAATGAAAGAGATTTTTAATAATACATAAAGATTATGGCAGTTCCTTGCTAATTATTTTAAAAATGTTATAAATTTTTAATATAATCGTATCCTGTTGTACTGTGAATAAAGTATATAAAAAACCTTGTATATTAATTCCGGCTTTTTATTTGTTTTTACTAAAGTAAATATAATAATTTTTAGATATTTTTAACAAAATCGTTGTTTAGAAATAGTATATACAATATCTATATATCAATAGTGAATAAACCAAAAAACGATTTTGGAAGTTGCTCTGTATTGTTAACTGCGATAAAACTCGGTTGATCGATTTATATTCTCTGATTTCACAATTTCTTATCAGAAGAAGTTCGTTAACTACATCAATTTTAAGTTTTAATCAGCTTGATATAAATAAAAACCTTTTTATAGTAATCCATTTTCATGTTAGTAATATTTCATGCGGTTTTCTTATCAAATGACCTCGATATTAAATGAACGACGCCTAAGAGGAAGTTCCCGATACGGTACATATCTTTTTGGATTACAGGACTATTTTTTATTCCTTTAGGCTATCACACGTGTATGGTGTCACTTGATGATAAGTGATAAATATAGATGCATTGTTTATATTAAGTGAATAACTTTATCTTTTGTTAGGAAGGATTACAGTTAATTATTTTCACGATGATCTGCTAGATATAGGTATCCTTGGAGACGAGCAGAATGTTAAATTGGTGATAAACTATACTCACCCTATTAGAGGCTTTTATTACTTTTGAGCTCTATTAGTGTGTTTGTTTATATCCATTCATCTACAAAGTTTGCTGTATCTAGTCTGTGACTTTAACCTGCGACAATCTTCGGAAATTTTTACCCAAAAGTATATTACATAACTATCGTCCTGTTTCTACTCTAGCTACATTCATTTGTCCAAATTTCTGATTTTCTTTATTTTAACTGATGCTAGCTACTTTACCGGTATTTCTACAATTAAATGTAGTGTGCAAACATTACAGTGTTCCGGCTTGAAGGGTACTGTTTGCTACTGAAATTACTGTGGTAACGAGACTTAACACTTTATGTTTGAAGGCGACGAGCACAGTGTGGTGTACTATATATCTATATATCTAAGGAAAAGAAGGGAAGGTTGGAGCTGCATTTTCATTCTGGAGAGAAGGTGTGGA
>DWLS01000889.1:0-25578 GCA_018246255.1 Pachliopta kotzebuea
GGGGTTGGGTTAGAACCACCTGGAGTTGGCTGGGGTCCCTTGGCAACTGGAGTAGTTGCGGTGGGGGCCGGCGGCCGCTGAGTGATGGAATACATCAGTGTTAAATATCATCACTGTAGAAATTTCACTAAGTACAACGCCTTTCGTACCGGAACACACTAATATTTGCAGACTACTGCTTATCGGCTACAATAGGAGCTACGTTTATACCTTCTTTTGTTATTAACATGATAAACGTCGTTTTTTATTAGGGTTATAGAAGTAAATGAAACAAATTACTAACAAAAAAAGTATAAACCATTACTTTTGTTAGTGCAAGTTTCTTAAGTAATTGATTGGTTGATCCGGGTTTTAAAAAACAAAGCATTTATTTGACTTTTTAAAATTATAATAAATCAGTGGTTACCGCTTTCAGCGTGTAGTGAAGGGTCTCTGACGGCAATAACGTGCACCCTTGGCACCAACTCGGCAGTGTATTTTCCTGCTAGGTCAGATACCACCGCTCGAGATGCATCCTGAACCCATACCAATCTACCGCTGAAGTAGCAGAGAGGTCCTAGTGTAGCCGTTCCTGCTAAGCGCGTAACTAATGACCCCGACACCTAACACAAATTGAAAGCCATACAGATCAAGAATTAAAAATTAATGAACTAATTGAAATAAATATTGTATATTACTATTAAAAATTATATACAAACTCTTTTTAACTACGACATGACTATATCAATTATAAGAAATGAATGTCTAGCGTTAGCTTATTATATATAAATAGTTATATAATCATAACCAAAAAAATAAACTCGAGTAATTAGAAACTAAAAGGGCCAAATTTTTTTGTCTTTATATTGAACTTCAATCAAATTTTGTATGTTATACCTATTAAGAAACGGCAATACACAAATACCACTTATTTAGTATTCTGATAACACATCTGAGGTAATGAAAAAATATATAAACTATACCTCGCTAATACCAGTTGTTATTTTGTCAGCCGTCGGTGCGCGATGTAGTTCAGAACCATCGTAGCTCCGGACTAACCAGTATACCCATTTCTTTTCTAAATCCGTTGTTAGACCCATTACTAAAATAATAAAATTTTTATTTAATAAAATCACTTTTATTCGCAACTGTTATCGTGAGGACATTTACAATTAAGTGATTTATATCACTTAAGTATGAGGACGTTGTTCATGACTGCGCCCTCTTTTTTTATTTAAGACTTTTTAAAAACTTGTACTTCTAGTTACGATTATTTTACAGAAATAAATATATGATGTATTTGACGAATGGAATAGGACTTTATATGATGGTAAGTAATATTCTCGGTTACTAAATTAAATTGTGGTCGTCGCCATTAACGAGATACAAAATCTTAAGCCTTAATACCCCAGTTGTTTACCTAGCTATAGCGCCTTTTAATCTGAAACGTTGTAACATTTCCAGAATATGTTTTTTAGCAAATACGGACGCTGCAGTTGAACATATGCCTCAAGGAACAAAGTCCTCCCACCAAAAAAACAGGATAGAAGTTAATGATTACTTCTTTGTATTGTCCAGTTGCTCGTAAAATAAATTTTTAACAGACATTATTAACCGACAGAAATATTGAGGCAAAAACAATCCCAAAATATTTGTAGGTATTAATTTTTTTTAAGAAAAATTAAGCACCTTGTTTTCCGCTGAACAATTGCGCTGGATAATAGATAATTTTGTTCTCGCCGTTGAGCCTTGCTGCTTCGACTGCGTGGCCAGTATTCCAATAAATGTATGCACCTAATGAGTCGATGGTCAGTTCTTTTGCTACCGTAACAATCGGCACTGGTTCCCGATTTCCACCATCAAAATTTCCACGAGTAATCTGAATAGTTATAAATTGTAAAGTATGCAGCGATGGAAAACGTTTCTAATATTTACGGATTCATTTGTTATTTTATGTTAATTTCATTTATTTTATCTAAATTATTTGTTGATCTAAATATCTACCATTTGTTAATTTACAAATATTCACAAAAAATGTGAAAACATTATAAATCATGAAGTAAATGATGTAGAATGTTTTCATTTTAAATTTAACGTAAACAGTAACAAAATAAATCTTTTATATCACACACCAACTGTTGTTTAGGATTAGACCAGTAAATCTTCTTGCCAACCCAATCCACGGCAAGGCTGCCAACGTTATCCATATTTGACATTAACCCTTTCTCATGTGACGTAGTATTGTACCACATGACTGTTGAAGCATTTGTGACCAGGTATAACTTGTCGCGATACCATGAAATATCGGTAATATAGAAATTTTTTAGAAGAGCTCTGTTAAAAAAATATTAAAGATTAATCTCATAATAATTTAAAATCCATGGATTATAACTCTACTGGTTACGGTGATTTATGTTTCGAAAGATTATTTATGATTTCTAAAAATATGTTTTGTACAATAGCATACAATTTACCTGTGTATCAAAGTTTGTAAATTGTCCCCGGTTAAATCAGTTTGCAGCAAGCCGTCTGGACCTGACCATAATAAAGTGCTGTGCAAAGTTGTAGGTGAAGACGCTAAAGTTTTACCAATAAATTCTGAAGACCATGGACCTAAAAAGGGGATTTTCAGGACTTTATTTACACTCAGCTGATTTAAAACAAATAAGTAATATATTGAAGCAATAATACAATATGTTTAATAACACAAAAAGAGTATTATCAAATTCATAATATTTTTTAGAAAAAATGTAATGAATTTGATAATAATGAATGAATGAATTTGATAATAAATATATATTATACAAGCCTTTTTCCATTTAAATATAATTTATAATGTACAATTGTGAGTGCTAACATCTTTTGACAGAAGTTTTGTAATAATATTAGATTTTTGTTGTAAATCATAGATGTAATATATCTTCATTTAAAATAAATATGTAAAAAAAACTAATATTTAGTAAATTAATTAAAATCTAATAATTAAAACCGATGCTATTTACCTGACCCAGATTTTGTTCCCGCTGCAACTTTTATGACGTATTCAGTGTCTTGCTCTAAATTCTCTACTACGTACATAGACTCGTTAATATTTTTTCTGTGGAAACATTTTTTTTAAATAAAACTTGAAAATAATATAGCGGAGTAAATAGTTTCTAACACAATATTCATTAAATTAAAAATCATGATTTATTTTTGTTATGTCATTATTTAAAGTCAAAATAAATTTGATCCATTAATTGCAAAAATGTGAGAATATTTTCATATCAGTCGATAGACGTCCTCTGCTGAACATAGGTCTCACTTATAATTAAAAAGATTTGGGCCGTCTCCCACCACGCTGGCCCAATGCGAGTTGGCGGGGAGAGAATACTTACATTTCAATAATGTTACCATTTTCCATATGCGTTAATTGTAAATGGAAAGTCCACTGCTGCCAAGCCCCACTGCCTTGATGGCCCAACAAATGAGGAGGCGACCATGAAACTTTTGCGCGACTGATTCCCATCACACTTTGTACTCCAAGTGGTGGATTCACTGGCACTGGGATGGGCTGGCAACTTCTTATAGCCACGAGAACTTGACTGGTTGCTATTAACTTCGTGTTGTACGCTAATGGATACTCGTTGTGAAAATAACTGTCACTTTTAGCATGGTACTCCTCAATTAACATTTCTCTACCGTTTGTCCAGTAAAAAAGGCCACTTGCATATGCTATAGATCTTACGGAGGAAAACATCGGTGTTTGTGTATTTGGTCTGAAGTCTGTTACCTCTCGTCTGAAAATACAAAATCATAATAATAGTAGATAAATGAGAGAGAAAATCAGATATTTAATCAAAAAATAACAATTTGGTATGTATTAAAAGCTTAGGAGTTTAAAATATTTTGAGTATTAATGATGTCTTTAATATATATTTGTTATATAAATTAGACAAAGATTTTTAGATACGAACCCATCTAATGATACGGCTAAGACTGTGTTTCTTTTCAAATGAGCTACTAGTAACCTGAAGTCTGCGTGGTCCACCGTAAAAGCCCCCAGATGCGCATCTCTTACAATCCATTCGGGTCTCGCATCATGGCGTACTCCGTTAGAAATGTTTGCTAAGTCAAGGCGGTATAAACCACCTCGCTCTACTCCCCTTAACGCCCAGAACAAATATCTGCGTATTAATAATACATAATTAGAAAAGAAAAACTAAAATTAAGTGGTTTATAAGATTTATGACAGAATTATCTTTCAACATCTGAATTTACAGAAATACACATTCTACATAATATATTAAAAAGTCTCATATAAAGTTTAGGTCAAAACCTTACCCGTTATAAGCATCCACCTCGAAATGTATTGGCCGTGAATTGAATCCGGATAATGCAACAATTTGGTTTTTTCCGTCAAAATCACATCTAATTATTTCCCAGTTAGAGTATAGTGCAGCGCTCGATGAATTCAGACCTTCTTTTGCGTAGTGCACCTCTCCGAGTACGTATAAATGACAGTTTAACCAATCCACTGATAAGTCTAGAGGTTTATAAATTGTATTTCCTGGTGTTAGGATTGTTTGGAAAAAACTCTTTTTCGATAATGAATTACGGTATACGTAACCAGTAGATACCGAAACAAATAAGGAGTCACTTGACACATCCAAACCAACTCCTGAAAATAAATTAACAAATCATTATAAGATCTAATTGTTTAATTATTTGAATAATTAGTAAAGTTAACGCACCAGTTATAGTTTCCTTGGTACTGTACAACTCTATTGGGTCAGAAAGTATGTCATAGGCTAGGGCAGCTAAAATATTGTGTTCTCCGCCTAATATCAAAATTGGTTGTTGACTAGGAACAGCTGAAAATACAAGTTCGTGTATAAAATGTAATTGCCACGTATAGAGTGGATAGTCGAATTTAATATTTAAAATATTCAAGATAATAATGGCTTACATGTAGGCAAAGGCGGTGTGGAAATTCTTACATAAGCTCTTGGTCCTTCACCAACGGAGTTTCTCATAGCCACTGATACTTCATATTCTCTTGCCGGTGCCAGATTTTGAAACATATAAAACAAAGTATTGTTCGATGCTGGCATGTCCTGTAAAATGCAACAACATAACTAATACAATATCATAATAATATTTTAGCACAATATCAGAAGATTTTATATTTAAATTTTGTTGAGTAAACTAGACTCATATTTATTTGTACAGAAAAAAATATTTTTGGCAATATTGTGTTCACCATCTCTGTAAACTATGCTTCTTTCATCTAAAATTTTCATTATATTAAAAGCTTATTAATAAACGTAAACGTTACCATAAAAATATTGATTTGAACTCCGTTTTAAAACAACATTAAAGCTACCAACGCCATTATTAAGAAACTGTTCTCTGTCCTTTTTATAATAACAAATATTTCTGTCTTTTATTATGCAAAATGTATAATACGATATAGTAGTTGTTACTTGCCTCCAAAGCGTCATTAGTGTTTGGTTGTGTGTCAGCGAGTCTTAGTACGTAAGAAATTAACGGTCCGTTGGGAAAAGGTCCAGGTTCCCAAGAGATAGCCACTCTGCTGGGATCTGGTGCAGCGGCACGTAATGCGGCGGGTGGTGAACTGGGTTTGCCACTCTCTAAAGTTGATATCACCACCGACGGAGCGGAGTATACGGGCTCACCTGTTCCCACACGGCCAGATAAGAAGATTGCGAGCCTAAACTTTGGAAACAAACACAAATTAACATTTTTATTTATATATTTACGTATCACTATTATATTTATAAACTGTATCGTATTCATAATGTAAAATAAAATATTACATACTCTGTATTTCGTGTATGGTCGTAAATTATCTACATGTATAATAGAGCGATCAGAATGACTTGTATTTGAATAATATTGCCAGCTACCGGGCAATTCCTCATATCGCCACTGCACCAAATAACTCAGATTTCCTAAGTTAGGCGCTTCCCAAACCAGTGACAAAGACGTTGCTGTCAGACTGTCTGCGACAAGGGCCGGTGCCGTAGGTATTCCAATCAGTTCTAAAAATATTATATACCCATTTGTCAACAGTTTTACATTATTAGTTAAAAAAAATAATTTTTATTAGCTAACCTCGTATTTTTTGGAAATAAGTATTGAGTGCCTCGTTACAACCCATTACACAATAAAGCTCCCTCGAAAATACAGTTTCTGACGTCACATTCTGTAAATGAATACATATGTTAAATAAAAAAAGAATATGTTGAAATACATATTAAACATCGATTAAACAACAATTTCAAAAACTTACGCAAACATTTTGACAGGAATTTTTTAGTCCTAGCTGCCATAAACTGCATCCCAATCGGCACTGGAATTATATATCAATACGATAATAAACTATTATTTGAAAATTTAAATAAAATGATATACTAATCATTTGTGCGTCACTCGAATATTTGCTGTGCCTGGAACTCTAACTGGAAGCTTAAGTATTGTACCAAATGAGCTGTTACAAACAAACACGAATTTCTTATAAATAGGCATATATTGCGAAATTTTACATATGATAAAAATAGTTCAAAATGCACTAAGACATCGCTTACGTTTGTTTTGTAAATGATTTGTGATTAAACACTGTTTTCGCGTGTGTTTATGTCGCACACGTGTTCCTCTTGAAGTTTCATCTAAACATTCACATACGTCGGCCAAAGCTCAAGTGGAACGTTACAACTGCCTCTGTTTTGTCTTTTTTTTAAAGTTTCTTTTAAAAAATAAAAAATATATTTATCTTCGTTGCTTTCCAAATAAAAATATATTACCCTTTGAAAACGCGTACTACCTTGGTTGAATTTATTAAAGTATAATACTTATGAAGGACGAACTGATTTACGACACTACTATTACATTTGGCGTTATTACTGTTACCTATTGCTGAGGGCCGTGTGGTGGTGGTCTAAAAGCATACCGTTTTTGATAATAATAAAGGTATCTCAAAAAAGTGTCCGAAACCTTTTTTATACACAGCTGATAAGATATATTTACGCTTTTTTATTGCAATTCTTTAAAGAATATAAGAAAGAGAAAGTTTGTTTATGTCCACGATAATTTACATTGTTTGTAACGGATTTTTATGGTCAAGTGGCGACCTTTACGCATGGTGATTTGACACCGGAAGATACAGGTGAGTATTCCTTAAGTAACCCTACGTTATATAAAATAGGGGTAATACGTAAGTTCAGAAATTTCCGGTATAATAATATACTATTACCGTATACAAGTTAAGCGAAACAAATCATCTTTATGACCAGTTTTAATTTTCATTCTGTATTACTTATTTGAAGTGTAAAATAATTGTCTTGATTCAATTATTGGTATGTGTAACAATTCTTTTAAGAATATATCACGAATTACACTGATAAATTAATTTATAACAACTCTCGATTATTTAAAAAAAGGCACATCAGAAAAATTAAATCATTTATCAATACCACCTTTGTTGTAAACTTATGAAACATTGATAATGGAACTATATAACTATAAGATATATAGTTCCATTATCAAAATAAAAAAATTAACAGTCCTCTTAATATTCCTACAGCCGGGATTCGAAGTATCTCATAACAAAGAGAACCAAGTGGGGTTCGCGAAAGTTGTTGTTCTTAGAATATGTTAGTTTCCTCATGATGTTTTCCTTTATCGAAGAGTCAAGCTCGGTAGGGTTCGACTCACACCTCTCCAAGACCTACAGTAGTACGGAATACTTTTTATTGTAACAATAAATAATAACATAGGCGAAATAACTTAAGAGTGAAGTTCATTAACCATTTACATCATTTATGAGCTGGGTATGATCGCTGTAGCAATAAAACCGCAGATTCCAGTGGCCTAATTTTTTTATGGAAGTGCGGGAGGACGCGCTGCTAACGCAGCCGCCCGTTGCTCCGGTTTAATTGTTCCGCGTGCCCTGATGGGTGATGACTCAATGAATTTGCGTGCTACCAACGAGACAGCGGCGCTAACGATAATTAGCAACAACATGGATTTAGCAACCGGTTATGAGCTAAAGATACCTTAACGTTAGTATAAATACCATTTTTTTATTAATATACTATTTACGACCCACCCTATGTTCTCTCTCCTTTGACTCAACGGCTTTTCTCACAAAGGATAAAGTCAAGGCAATCCAAAACAAGCGTCTTAGATTACCTTGACTTTTAAACTGGTGCACATGTTAAGTATATATGTGTGTACATAGGCAGCAGTTTCAGCATACTATAACTCAGCTAAATATTGGAATATTATCTCGTTTTTATGTATGTAAAATATACAGAAAAAACTAATTACCTTTCCAGTTTTAACGTATACTACAATCATACTATTATATTATGATCTTTTAATGTATAAATAATTAATTATAACTAAACGACATATTTGTACATTAATTTGGTACAGCGATGTGCATTGCATATTATTGTCCTTGGCATTATGAACGCAGCTATATTTCTATATTTGTTCTTGTCGCTGTGAAAATTTCTTAGAAACTCAAACCCTTACTCGTAAAACTTATGAAACTAATTGGGAAACTGTCCACAATTATATTAGTTTTAATTATTTTCAATGGAACACATTTCTTATATTCGCACATAACTAGTCTATTTTTTTCATTATAGCGTCAACTATCTGCCTCCATAACTATAATTCTGTTGAATTTAGCCAACCTTCACCCAAAATAAACAGGCAGATAATTTTTTTAAAATAACCTTTTTTGTAAATATTTTTTTAATGAAATTAAAGACCTATTTTTTCGACATTACGAGGAGGTAACTTTACAGGAGCTGATTTATGTTTTTTCGTGAATTAGATGTTTAGTTTCTTAATCATAACATACAGTCCTCATTTTATATCACAGATAACATTTTGACAGAAATTATATAAACAATATTGTTAACATAACACATAACAATGTTGTTTATCTAAAAAGGTTTGGGTCATTTGATTGAGCACAAGTTTCACAATTAGAGAAAAAGATTTTACTCTTTTCTGTTGATATCATAAATTAAATATTGTATATCAATTCTATTTTAAAATACCAGTTCCTTTTTTATTGTTATATACCCCAAATAAAGATATAGAATTAGAGCTTGAAGGAAATGTACATACAATTAATGAAATTGAACGCAGTGTTTTTGCTATTTTGTGTACATCTTCATTGACCCTAGGAAGATGAGGTACCTTATTATAGTCTTTAATGTAATTACAACTCTCGTCGTACAAATCCACAAGGAAGGAAAAACATAAACTGGTCTTAACTTGTGTATGTACTAGAGGCGGCTATACCACATCCACAATATTTTTTGACGTATTGACTTTGAAACCTAAGTGAAAATGGAATATTGTCATATTTTGCTTGTGAGTTAACGCATGTTGATGTGGTCCTGCAGCCTTTAGCACTCTTCATGTAATAAAAAGAATTGATTTTTCTCAGAGAGATAAAACAGAAACATGCATATTAAACGCTAGTAATAAGGGTTTAAGATTTTTGTTCACTATAACCGATTTGTCTTAAAATTCTTAAATTTTTATTAATAATAATGCTAAAAGTGGGCGCTGCCACGTGCTGCCATTTAAAATAATTATAAAAAATGTTTCGACTATTAAACGGCCAAGAAAATTAAATAGTAATTAACCAGCATCCTGTCTCGTGCCCTAATAATAACAAAACAATAGTAACTCCCTTTTGACTCATTAAAATTGTCGTTTTAGTTAATTGCCGGAGCGATTTCGGAAACGCGCTCGGAAGTCCAATTGAGAGCGCAAGCGCAAACCGGATGGAGGGAGTTCTGAAACCACTCGTGTCTAACATTTCTAGTAACTTAACCTCAATAAGAGCAAACGTAATTAAATTACTTCTTATTGAAGATTTACAGCCAGATCAAATGGAGCAACGACCTGCGCAAAGCGGCTGAAAGCAACTGGATTCATATGGCCGAAGATTGGGCTAAATGGCGTTTCTTGGGAGAGGCCTGTACCCAGCAGTGGACTGCCGGAGGCTATTGATGATGGTGATGATGATGAATATTAACAAAAAAAAACGAGATAGAAAAAAGTCGTAATAAATTAGTTCTTTTTTAATTTTTTTGCTAATAGAAGTAGGCAAGGATTAAGATTCACACACACATTGTTGGTGTACAGCAAATTTTTGTTTTTAAAAACAAATGTCTGCAGTTGTATGTAAACAGTATCGATAAGACAGAGCTACTGAATAAATAAAAATATTTAATTAAAAAATATATACAGACGACGTTATACAGATAATTATTTAATTTTTACCATAGAAACAGTCGTATTTAATACTTTTCACAGTGCAATTAACCTCTTGACTGACCAAACCAAATTCAAAACACTTGAAACTGTTAAGATAAGGAGTACATATTCGCAAGTTTTATTCAAATGAATAACGTATTATAACCGATTTGTCAATAGGCGCCAGTAGATATTGAATATCAACGTCTGTTGCCGTGATTCTCTAGTGCCATCCGTTAGTGACCCTTGATAAACTTTGATAATAATATGTGGCCCATGTTTTATAAGCAATTTGCGATGTGATGATCTTGTGAAACTGTAGGAGAAGCGTGCAAAGTCTCGACTTTAGTAATGGACGAAGGAAAAGAATTTTCTCTTTATTTTGTGTAGACAGTATTAACGTATTTTAAAGCTCGTTACTGTTACTACATTTGCTTGACATTTTGTTTGGAAACGAATCTTAAAATTTTTGGATCTAATGAAAAATTGTGATCAATTATTAGTTTCATAAATAATTCATTTAATCTCAAATGTCTACTTGTATGCATTGTTTCATTTAAGACAATGTTTTGGTTTTTTACATTGGATTTTGTTATTTACTGAGTATACAGGAACAATAAAATTAACAGGATTCAAATACGTGTTCAGGTCACGCGCTGGCCCACGCCAAACGCTTGACTCCGGCAATTGGATAATGTTGGGGCAAATTAGGACCCACCGGCGTGTTTCCCTCTCGACCCCAATACTCTTCACGCTCAAGAGCTCTTTGGTTCAGCCAAATAACATTCTGTTGGCCTCTATCAGTCGGTCTGCACGTTTTGTTAACCATTTCCAGCTAGACAGCTTTTGTACAACTAGTATGGTCCAAGTATTATGACATTGTCCTTACATTTCAGTAATTATTCATTTTATAAATATAAATTCAAACACAGTATCATTTCATCCTTTATCGGATATTATATCGCCATTGTTAATTATGATTTATTATTATATCTAATAAAGTGGTGGATTGTTCTATTTTTGTTCATAACTGCATTCGCTGATGGTCCAATAAATGGACAATAAATCAAAATAATCTTTGGAGTGTAATTTTGCCGAGCGGATGGACGGGTTGGGTTTAAGGGGAGGTGTTGAGAGCCCAGGGGTAGCGGGGTCAGAGGGGCCTCTCTTGGAACTGAATGGGCTAAGCGCAAGCGGGGAACAGCATAATGAGGAAATGGGAATTAGCGCGCGTCGAAACCGAATGCAGTTCTTTATGAATACAATCTCTCTGTGTTATCCTTTCTACATTGTACTGAGAACCTAAATTGAATATATCATGCTCCGTATATGAGGTGCACAATTCACAATGTATCGGCTTAACTGTTGTTAATGGAGACATTATGTTGAAATACATATAATAATTATAATGTTGATGACATATGAAATTGCTGAAAATATAGTCTAACGAACAGCAACAGTTGTTTTATGTATTTGAATGTCTGTAATCAAAGTTTGCTTTATATAAGCAGAATGTTTTAAGGATAAAATTGCCACTTATAACTTGCCATTTTAAGTTACTGCAAAGGAAATGGCAATTGCTTTCCCTCTTTTAGTACTATCAAAACTGTTAAAAAGCTTATTTGGATGCAAGCCGTCTGGCGTTTAATTAACATTAATGAATTATTGTGTAAGACGTAGTTAAGCGTCTATTTATAGAGTTAAAGCGAATTCTTCAATAAGAACGAACATATAGAAATATAACTGCACCGTCTTTTTTCATTACGTTAAATAATACATAAGAATAGGTTTCTAGTATATCATGATTATGATTTTATACTATATTACTTAATATCTAGCCATTTGATACATATTTTCATCGCTCCATTTCTATTGTATTGTATTGCATACACCGGGTTATAAAAATCCATTTAAATATAAAATCGCTCATTTTGAGGTCAAATAAACATCATTCGTAAACATACATACATATAAAACTAAATATATAACAGAAGTTATCTGCGTAATGAGCGGTCAGGAGCAGAGAATTCTTTGTTTCATCGCACATATTTCAATTAGCTTTCCAATTGGTTGTTTGTGATAAAGGCGCCTGTTATCCGCCGTCTGGAGAAAGTTCTCAAGTGAAAGACCCTAAGAAACAGACCTTGACTACAGTGATAAATGCATACAACTATATTATTTGAAAAACAATTTAAATTTAATTATTACATAAAAGATTATATATTTCTACAAACTCTAGAAACTATCCTTTTTTATTAAAATTTTTTATACAATTTGAAAAACAATATTGATGCTTTCACACTTAGTAGTAATTTTTAGACTCGATTTAAGTTTGAATCGTTTTTCTAAAACAGTTTTGATTACAAAATATTTGAATCATCTGTATTCAGATAACGATGTGAAATTATAAAAAAATAAATTGAGATGACACAACCTTTTTTTTTGTGTAGTATGGCTTGACCAACAAAGATACCATTAATTAACCAACCGTACATGTACACTAGAAAGCATTTGTAAAATATCTTTCTTAGAGTTAAGAAAAGACTTGACAAACTATTATTTCACAAAAAAAAACAATGTCGGCAATGCGAAACAAATTTCAAGTTATTAACCGAAGCCATGTTTTCCTTTAAATCCAAAATGACATTTGCAATTTTGTTTAAAACAAACTTAAACACACTATAAATATTCATGTATGCAATGTGCCAATGACCGTTCCCACAATTGCTCGGCAACCAGTAAACTGTTGTTTTAAAAGTTTTGCTCTACTGGCTTCTTGAATAAATTATGCCGATATCGGTAGTGATTATAATTTTTATATTAAATTCCCACGCATGTATAAATTTTGTAGTACATGATAATTCATACTGTAGAACAGATCGGATTACTTGGTATTTAAATTACGTACTAATAAATAAAAAATAATGTAGAACACATGCTATTGGTATAATACAAATTCATTATTTACTAAATATGGACATTATTAAGTTCACAGTTTATTAAAATTAAATATGCTAATTTACATATACAGATCGCAACAAAATATATCAGTAAATATTTATATTTCTCAATAATTAAAAAACCAACAAAGTACTGATGACTTTCGTTCTACAATTTTTTAAATCTATGCTAAATTTAGATACTTTGATGTGTATCTTAGTTATTTTAAGTAAAGCTGAAAAACTAAGTACTGGTAAAACACATTTATATTTTTACTTGTAATATTTTGTAAATAAAACGAAAAATCATATTATTTAACGCGCATAACCAAATCAATAATTTGTATTTTATGTTCATTAAATCCAGTATATTAAAAAACTATTCGAGTAATCAGCTAAAAGGAATACTGATATATTTATTGAAATTTAATAGAATGTACAAAGAATCTTATTCCACAGTCCAAATATTTAATCGTATATATTAAAATGATGTAGTAGGTTACATCCGACAAGGGATTGTTCACTTCCGTACGCGGGCAGCAGACCGCGGCGCGCGTCAAGTTCCTCTACATGAGGGCGCACCTGAACCATAAACGTTATTGTACGGGATTCCATATCTTTTGATGGGAAATAATTTAATGCATGTAATTACCCTAAATAAACAATTATAAATTTGTCATTTATAAATAGGCCCTTCCTCACCCCCAAATATCACGTATAACTTTATTGTTAAGGCTAATCTTTAATAAGTATTCTCATTACTAACTCATAGTTATTGTATTAAAAATATTCATACTTTTATTTATAAAATCGCTACATTTATTAAAGTTATATTTTTCGGGTGTAGGAATAATCTTAAGGGTAGGCAACGCACTGGCATCGCTGGTGACCGTGGGCGGCGGTGAATCACTTACCATCAGGTGACCCGCCTTGCTCGTTTGTCTCTCAGATGTTATAAAAAAAAAATTTAATGTAGTAAAGATTATTATAAGTATTGAAAGTCAGCCGAGGAATTAATACAATTAGTATAGTAAAGTAAATATTAGAACATGTACACTTTGGAAACAAATGTTTAATGGTTTCTTATGTTTAACATCGAAAAATTTTAACCTTTATTTTTTAGACAAAGCTACGAAACAAGAGTACAGATACGTATAAGTAAGTGATACGACTGCTCATAACAACTTGGGGCTAGTTGAAATGATATACAGAACGCCACAATGCGCTCTTCGCTTTGAGATATTAGATGTTAGTTGCCTCGGCAATTTCATTACTTTACAACACCCTCCAAACCGGTACACAGTAATGATTGCACACTACTGTTTCGCAGCAAAAATAGGCCCTACTTTCAGTAAGCTGTAATTTAAAACAAAATTTTTACATTTCCTATTTAGTTATTTTTTAGGTCCATCATACAATAATATTTTAACGGTGACCATATTTATGTAATTTTACTATGTAGTAAATAACGTAATAATATTTTTTAATGATTTAGTTATTTAAACGATCTCAAATTTGCATTATTTTTGACAACATTATCGCATGGCCAAATCCATCCGCTAGAGTGTATTAAATACTTTTTTTAATGTAGGCATACATGTAAATGTAAAAATAATTTAATAAAAATAACATTCATAAAATATGTAACAAAATCGAGCTTAACACTAAAAAGAGTTCTCTTCCAGCATACCTAAATACATAGGATAAACTATTTAAGTTATTTGTGTAGGTGTACTATGTACCAGTAACAGTAAAATAAAAAGAAAGGAAACAGTGTATATACATTAAAGTGTAAATATATATAACACATACATGAAATGAAATATGAAACTAGAGACGAAGATAATAATCCTCGATTGTCTTCTCTCTCAAACATAACTAAGGAGGGTCAGACACGGATATCGTAACGAAGAGCCTTGCAGATCTTCTCTGCTTTTACAGTAATAGACTCACTGTACCGTTAGGAGGAACGCTTTGGTATTTTGAGGAGTTACTATTTAGATGAACGACAATGAGTTTTGCAGGATACGAGATACACATAAAATTAGTTGTGTGATGTCTAAAAAAGTCAACTTTAACCCTTGTATGTGTTGTACGAAACGTCTGAATATTACAAGTGAACTCTAAAATAGACAGAGGGGAGCAGACTGGCAACTAGCAGCTTCCTTCCTGCGTCCATCCGGCGTCGAATCCCACGCGACCCCCACTGCCTAGCCGCACCTCTTGTTTTATATGGTGGATGACCAACGGGCTTCCTCGCCTTCCCGATTACGCCCGAAACATTTCCGATGTTTATTTTATGAGTACGTTTACTGAGAAGAGGCTCTCTCATCGGTGAAGTTGAAAATAAACATCTATGCACCTTTAGATAAATGACTTAAAGGCCTGTAATTGCCAGGCTCGAATTCATTTTATGAAAACTTTTAGCTAATTCAACTTCGTAAAAATGACAATCTTTTATTAAAGTCTCCTCACAGCTGTGTATACCTGTTGTATTATTAATATAATAAGGAACTACATTTCTTATAAGATTAATTTATATTTTTCCGTAACTTTGTGAGCCAAAGTTCAATGTTCTGTTTACCTTTATATTAATAACGAAACGTTAACAGTATCTTAAAACTGAAACAAATTTCCGGAGAAAGGAAATAAATAGTAAAGAAAAGGTATAAACGAGTGACTAAAACCATTAACAGTTAAGGAATATTTACAGGAAACAAGTACGTATATAAACATATCGACACCGTTTCTGTTCTATGAGAGCGAGTGCAAGTGATGCCTCTTTGGTAAGGCGATAATTGACTGAAACCAATGATACAAGTGTGTTAGAATTCTTAGCCATATTATTTAGTTAACAAGAGAATTAAAAACGTGACTAATAGAAAACTCTTTTTATTTAGAAAAAATCCATGATAACATTCATTGATAAAAACGATACTTTTTCGTACTAGGAAGAATTGCATATCTATACTTATATAAAAACACTTCAATAACGATTTAGTAATTCTAGAGAGACACACCTAATATAATTCTAACAAATTTCGCTACAGTGAAAAAAATCTTGCTCGAAGAAATTAATTAACTGGCAATGGCATGATTTATAACAGTACACAAATTGTTGATCATTGCTTACAGAAACAAGTCAATTCAAATTGATTCCCCATTTTGAAAGGATCCACACATTTTTCTTTATTTCTGGGATATAATACGAGCATTATAGTTTTTTGAGGGCTGCGTATGCCCCCCATGTATTTTCGTGTTCGATGGCGATGCAGGAATCGAAGGATAAAATAATACTGCACTTTAAGATTCGATAAAACTGTGTACTAAATAATTTTACAGTACTAATTAAATTTACTTTATTTACAACACGGTCTAGCCGAGCGGTAGCGCAAGATGCAAAAGAAAGAGTAATCAATTTTTGGCAGTCTTCACAGACTTAAAATTAGGCGACCAGTGTAGCCATAGTGTCATATATCATACATATATAAGCTTTTATTTCAAAACCTATTATCACATGCAGATGGGAAAGGATATATCCGAAACTGGCTATTTACGTAATTAATCTTTGTATTTCAATAAGTGAATGTCCAATGCAGAACATCTATTACCATGATCGTTATAAGTCAAATGGTAATAAAGATTGATATACCACAACACCGAATAATGGTAGTTTACTAGAAAAGAGGTAATAGAAAGAAGTCTATAAGAAACAATTTCTCTGATCTAAAATCTCAAACAATTTATGCTTAATTTTTATAATCACATAAAAGTTTTAAAGCAAAAACATCAACAATGAAAAGCTTGTAACAATCGTTTAAGTCGCTTTGGCGTATTCCTAACAGACTTAAATTATATTTAATTGTATAATATTTATCCGTCATGATACTAATGTGGTAGCCATACATAGTAGTAGAAGCGTTGTGGGTACGCACCCTGTTTCTCCACTAACGTGTTTTTGCGTTCGCTTACAAAAGGACGTAGGGGCATAAATTGGAACTAACTGATAATTTTGACATTAACCAACAGTAACTGTCAGGGTTTGGCGGGTCCGACCCGTTTTATGTCAATTTTCGTTCAAGGATGATGGATAACAAATTAACTAACTAGCAACGTCCCCTACTTATATGTAAATAATATTGATCTTTGACTTTAAAAATATAAAGTGAAGAAGATAATTTAATAGATAATGAAAGGTATATTAATATTTTTAAATTATTTACATTTAAAACGATATTGTATTCAAATAAATAAGTAGTTACATTATGAAAGTTAAGTATTAACACTGAGCCCTTTAAAATAATGATTTTCCAATTCATTACTTTGAGACCCCTGTGAGATCCCTGCTAGAGGAGGGTTGTATCACAAGTAAACTTCTGCCAGATTAAATAAAGTAATACTGTAATTTTATTTACACATATTTACTAACTTATTTACTTTATGTACTGAACCTAGATCCCTTTTACATTACCATCAATCCGTCAATCTATTTACGGTTTTAAGTATTGTATATTGAATATTTCTTAAAGCTCCAATTAAAGTACAAGCAGAAAAAATAATTATTAATGCATGCAGAAAATTAACGCCATGTAACCTACATCACACGCTCTGTTTCAGACAGCTTCTTCATAACCTATTTACCATATACCACTTATTTTGTTTTCATTATGCTTGTTTATTGTCATAGACACTTTAATTTCTATGCAACATTCGAAACAAGCGGGGCTTATACCTGTTGGTAAGTGATATTACTTAAAGGCAGTAACATCTGATGGCACACATGTTACCGCAGCTACTTCACTAGCTACAGTTCCCTTTAACCAAAAACACAGTAATGTTTACTTGAAAAAGAGTCGCAGCAGTGATAGCTACCTAGAGAGTCTCTGACAAAGAAATAATGTTTGTTAGCAATCCTACAAGACCGGTAATAACAAAAATTTCTGTAACGTATATCTTTACACTTGTTAAAATTAACTATAAGTGTCTAAATTAACTACCAATTGTTACAGTGTCAGTTTTATTTTAATTATATTGAAGGGGCATCCTTTAACAATCCCCGGATAGTAAAATCCTACTAACATCTTCCCTTTATAGACGTAAGTGCGTGCAGAAAAGGATGTCGCCATGCCAACTTAATGACTGACTTATGCTATATATACATATATATGTACATAGCTATGGTAACAAAGTTTTGAATGTATAAATTTTAAATTATTTTTCAGTTTTTTAGTTGCGAATGCAACGAGCAACTACCAGTGTTATAATAACTCCGGGATTTTTCACTTCGACGACAAAGCGCCACTGAATTAACTATCATTTTTAAAATAAAATATGTCATGATTAACAACTATTTCATAACATGGGTCAAATCAAAGGAATTGTTTAGCTTTCGATAATTTGTTTTAGCTGTGAATTATTATCCGAAGTTTTAATATAATTTTCATTTAATACTTTATATCGAATAAACTGGACCGTAAGTTGAACGATGAGGTTATCGCTGAACAATTATAAACTTTGATAATTATTTTTATACTCACTTAATAGTATTCACCTGATAATTTTCAATAAAAAAAATTATTTAGTACTGAAAGTTAAATTAATTCTACAAACCAAAACAAGTAGAAATCCACAATTTAAAAATAAAAAAATGGAAATTAGTACTTATATTCATTATATTTACTTCTTTAATTTTTTTTTGTTAGATTTACTTTAACAGAATATTTTCAAAATGTGAAATCAGAATTTAATCGTGACCATATATGTATGTACACTGACATTTGAAAAAAAGTTGAATTTTCAAAGTGTCAATAGTTTTTAATTTTCTAACGTAAATTTTAAAAAAATGCACTGGTTTCCGTTCTTAAGTCGTAAACTTTGTTAGGCAATTGTCAATAAATATATATAATGTAGTAATAACATCTTATCGCTTAAACCAACTTTACGACAGCTCGCGTAAAAATGTTTACGTTTTTGACAAAATTTTAAAGTTTAAACAATCGTAATCGTAATTAAATACACTTTTAAGTACGGTTGCTTACGTATTACTGACCTATTTATGTATATATTAAAAGAAAAATATTTAACACATAATTTAAGTTTTTGTTCAATCCGAACATTTCCTTATATAATTTTGGCGCTAATAAATCTCTAACTTACTTGTTGTACACTACAGCCTGATCCGCAGTTCACGTCGAAATGACCATCCGTAGTTCTATTCTGTAAAAAAAATATATAATGAGTACACAGGTTCTTTTTTTTGGTACTACCGATCAACGGAATTTACTTTCCACTGCAGAAGAGGATATAAACGTAATCAGTGGAGCACCGTTCCTGTGACTTCCGGCGTGACTGCGCACGCGCACTGAAGCGTGCCATCGAGGTAGCAAATAAACAAAAAAATGTTACGTCACAAAAAAGGAACGAGATGTAAAATTATGTTATATATTATGATTATTAGCCAGGAAAAATTCTCCTAACTAAATTATTTCCGATAAAAATATAATCCAGATCCATGTCGACAAAAAAGTATTGCTACCACGTTAATTAAAGTCAATTTTATGTAAAATTAGAAACAGTTTTAATACTTAAACTACTTGTTTCATTAATAAATTGTTAAATTTAAATAGCTTTATGTGACAAATATAACTTAACAGCACAACAGTATCTCGCTAGATTTTTTGCGACCGTGTGACCGGAAACATGATGCACCTCTATGGCCTCGGCTCCGAAATGCGATACCTGTACGAAAGTCAAGCGATACCTGTAGTTACGTTTCGGAGATTTTTTTCACAGAAAATTAAAAGATTATTACTCAAATAATACTATGTTCAATTATCTTTAAACTTATGCTTTTTTTTTATTCTTATTCTCATGACGAATTTTAACATTTTTTAACATTTTATTACCGATGGAAAGTAGAAGGTTCCTTACTTATTTTACTCTGTAATAACATTTTCTAATAAGAATTTAAAAATTAAAGACTATGTGACTGAGATAACGAAATAATAAATTTCTTAAATTCATGAGATTTCCTAGAAGTAAGGTGGACCATGATTACTGTAATAATATATTTGGACCCGTATTAAAAAGTTTTAATATTTATATAAAATATGTAACACTTTTTAGAAATCTAACTTTGGTGAATTTCTAATATTATTTTGGGACAAAATCATGTAATAAAATATGACGGCGTATTTTTATGGAATAGGGGACGATGCAAGTTGTGAAAAACATAACTCTATATTTAGCACTGTTGTTCATTGCAGTGGGTCGCTAATTGCAGACAATTAGATGAACGTTGAACCTTAGCTGGCAAACAAACCGAAGGAGATCATCGTAAAGCGTCGTCGCCAATGAACTGTTAATACTCGCGTATCGCTTCACCATTCCTCATTCATTTATTATTTAAATCAAGTTATAATTATTTGTTTATAAAACAAGATCTCATAGAAATACTTAAACACTATAATGCTAGCAAAAACAATATGCCGAACCTGAAGGTATGTTTATATACTATAAGGATATTTAACTCTTTGGGTAGTTATATTTTGTACCAAAAACCATTGCGTAGATAAATTTTTATTACGGAACTCTTCGTAGAATATTTTCATAAATGTTTATACATATGTCATATTATTAAATTACACAATTGAAGATGTAAATATTTTTATAATTGATAAATATTGATTATAAGTTATTGTTATAATTTCGTTTATTTAATTACTTATTCATTTTGTTTACAGTACGCTTGTCAAGAAAGTAACATTTACTGTGAAAATTTATAAAAGAGGACATCATGTTGATAACCCAGAGGACTTCACAATTCAGAAGTGGTTATAAAATGAAAAATAACAAAGCTTTCATACAGCAGCTTTATTCTGATCAACGGGTTGTATTGCATTTTTGTAATTACGAAAATGGACGAATGGTTAAGCAATTTTTATTTTATTTACCTATCGCCCGTCGTCGTTAGTGAAGAAATTTTTTTTTAATAATACTTAATTTTTATAATTTAATATTACTTCTTTTGAATCTCTAAAATTAATTATACATATATTTATACGCATTATGCAAAGATGAAAATAAAGCCGTTAGTGTTCTTCATGAAAATTATTTCTAAACAAATTAAAAAAAAGGTTTTAAAAATATAAATGTGTACATATACATATATTCCTTGATCGTATGACTATAATTTCAGTTTTTATTTTATCAGAGACCCTTGTGACTCGTTAAGAAGTATGGCCCTTAGTGAATATTTGAACAGTGTATAAGCGTTAAAGGTCTTATTATTACATGTGTGGGTCTGGTCTATCTGTCGTGCTCGCTTCCTACTTAAAAGAGTAAATTAACGCTAATTCATCCATTTTGTTAGTTTACGCTGATTAAAGAAATATTTAAAATTCCAATTATTTCATTTATATGTAACTAAATATTTTTTATACTTTGTTTCTTAATGAAAATATTATACATTGCAGACAGTACTTGTGAAATTAATAAAAGAAGGTCATTATAAATATTCTTAGATATTAAACTAAAACGTATTTTCGATGAAAGCCCAAGGTAGTAAATTAAAATAAAAATAATATTATATGTAAAAGGCAAACCTGGAATGGGCATTTTTCATTGCAACGAGCAACGGCTTCCGCTCCAAATTTCTCGGTGATGGAACTATAATCGCAGCCAATTGGCCAAGCGGACAAAGCCAATCCAAGCAGCGACAACACTAGCCATTTGTGCCAATTCAACGGCGGTCTCATTGTGCCCACAAGCCTTTGCCGTCGAGCCCACTCTTGCGCACCGTCACGATAAAGCTACCATTGTTGTACAAAAACACAATTTTTTTAAAACTCTTAAATAATTTTAAATTTCACTGTTTATGATATTTCTTTGGAATGGTTGAAAGTTAACTCGAGTTTATCGTGCGTGCAAATCAACATTACGTATAAGGGCGTTTACAGGACGTTATTTTCTGTGCGCGTACGCATCGGTAGCTGACAGCGAACTGAGCGCCTGCTCCACCCGCTTACTCTACGACGCTACGGCTGGGCGCTACGTTCATTAAGCCCTTACCTGTTTATTGTCGCACCGCACTTGATCTAATTAGGCAATCAAAACACTTTATTGAACAATAAATTATCGTTTTGATTTAATACATAAAAATAATCTAACATTTATCTCTATGATATATAAGAATAATAAGTCATGTCAATATGACATGACTTATTATTCCATATATTTTCAGTATTCATCAGGTACTTTTGACGAAGCTAATTTTTATGATAAATTTATGATTATATAACAACCAGTAGAACCCGTGTAAATTTAATAAAGTTTTGAAAATATTAGCTATATTCTCTTAAATTTTAAAATTACTTTCATAATACATTATATTATAATTCGTTTCTGTTCATAGTTTATGTGTCACAGAATTTTGATTTTATTATTACAGTTAATTAAGCCAAAATGTATGATATATTTATTTAAGTTTACATAAACCGATTAATTTTGTCAGTCCGATTTTAATCAAAATTTTTTTTGTTTTGAAGATTGTTAAACAACCGGGCGCATTTTTTCTTTTTGTATCAATTAATAAAGAATTGGTGCATTTTATGACATACATAATAAACTTCTTTGATCAAATCATCTATCTGTATAGATCATCAAAGCAAATCCTGATATTAGAATGTTATATGAAGAACTTAAATTTAATATACATTGTAATAAAATTAAAAAAATGTTTTATTTACTTTGTTGATTGATTTTGGTATAAGCTGACCTCATTGATTACTCTAGTTTTTATTGTGCGATAGATCACAGTAAATAACAAGGCCGTGTAGTCGCTTTGTTGCGACGTATCAAGTACGTAACAGCGAGTTCAATTAATTTAACTATATACAAAGTTTAACTTCCCACGCTGATCCTACATTCCAGACTAGATTTCATCTATACTTCTGATTTTATTTAAATAATGATTTATGTTTAAAGGTTTTTCAATATTAAAAGTGTATATTTTAATAACAAACATGAAATGCGAGAAATTTTATCCGATTCATTATTACATGTTTCTATTTTGTCACACATTAACAATTTTTTGATAACGGATTCAATTATTTTAAATAATGCCTTAACAGACAATGTCCACATTCATTAGCAGCATTTCGTTTAATATGATAATGTTGATATCCTTTTAGTGGGTGTTGTTGTAATTGCAAAAGTTTCCACGTTCAGCAACAGCAAAGTTTAGTAAGGGGCTTGTGCCTGGCAAATAGGCTAGATTGTTGCAAGATGACAATAAAAAATATAATAATTTCTACATTTTACTAATACAGTTAGGCAGTTAGTTTTAATCGAAAATGTTCTTCAATGAATACAAATATTGGTTTGCTATATATCAGTTATTTTTTGTCATTTAATGTAAATTCATACAATGAGTTTTGTTGCCAATTTAGTCAATAAGCTTGTCGGGAATTAGCAGTTACATTTGTGATTTTCTTCTTGACTTCTTTTAGACCATTTTAATAGATTCTGAATACTGTTTTTCAAATTATATTTTTACTGTTATTAAACATTCTTCAAGAAACTTTTTAAACAAAATCGTCTAACTTGGAGACATGGATGTGTTTCAATATGAATATAAAACTTCAACACATGACCAAACAATATAATGAATGTTTAAAATAAAAAAATAAAGATTTCGACTGCAAAACATTTGTACAACAAAAATATTAATAGAAAAGGATATTAGGTACACGTTCATTTATTATTATTCTCAATAGTATAGAATTTCCTAGTAAAAAGGATGGAATATTTCACACATTATTCGTTTCACAAAATCATCTAAAAACACAGACCCGTTAAACTCTTACGATCTTTGCACAATATCACTCACATTATAACTAATTTTAGCGACACCTAGCGGACACTAAATATTATTGTTACATGTAAGATACTCCCTTCTGTAATATGCACTACACAACAGTATAATATTTCACCGTTAGATGTCGTTACTAGTTAATAAAACCAAAAATTATGTAATTGGTTGACAAATTAAATAGTTATCAGAACAGAACTCTTACATAATTATTATAAGGAATTCAATTAAGGTTATCGACCACAGTTCGCAATCTATCTTTACTTTGAACCCGTGAATAAAAACTGATTTAATACAGACTTGTGAAATTGTTCATATCACCATATCATAGAGAAAGTAAACTTTTAATTGAAAATAATAAGTTTTTTTTTGCATTTAACGTATCTCCAAATCATTGTAAATAATATAATCGTCCATTATACCTACCAATTATAAATATAAGACTCACTGCGCGAACCACTGAACAGGTTTTCTTTTTGACATTTGTCTAAAATATCTGCATGTTACGTATAACCTGTTCAATTTCCACTTGCCTCGTTAAAATTATAAAATATTACAGTACAAGGTCACCACCAAAGCAAATTGCTCATTTCTAATTATTTCACTTATGTAACGATTCTTGGAATATTGTCTCCTCCACGCAGCATAACAACTCATAATTTATATTAATATCAAAAACAAATATTCAATTATTTTTCTTAAAAATGTATTATATTTAATTAACAGATTTTACATCTACAGGAAGCAAGCAATATTGTATTAATATGTTAAATACATTTTTGGTTCCGTTGCTGCATATTACTCGTACCATACGATTATTATCCAAATTAAATCGGGACGTCATTTAATGTTTTGATGGAAAATGCCAATGTAAAGGCATTTATCTATCAGTGCGTATAACACTACGTAGACAGTTAGAGATACCATCAATTAAAAATTTCGTGGACAGCCTGCATCAAAAAAGCGCAACTTCACTTAAGTATTTATTTATACATCAAATAAAATGACGAGGTAATTGAAAAAATAATACATAATGTTTTTGTAATGGGTGCTGACAACAAACTCCAAGAGTTGTTTTTTTTACAATTATGTAGTAATGAAGAGCGTATCTTTTAAAAAGAGCCCTTTATTCCTAAAAGCTACATCTTTCGTCTAAGATTCAAAACAAAAAAATGCTTTTTGGATGAAGATCTGTTACAAAATATTAAATGTACTATCTTAAATATATACAAACATGTACCTACTCTTATACTTATATATATATTTATACATTTATGCCTTACTTAGAATAGTTAAGACTTAATGAAAAACATGCTAAGAAGTTTATTAACTAGTTTTTTCAGTTATTCACATAGATTAATTGACGCCTTCAACAACAAAGATCTTCCAAGAACAATAACAATAAAAACTATGTCATTACTACTATCATCATCATCATCATCATCTCAGCCTATTGCAGTCCACTGCTGAACGTAGGCCTCTCCAATAGATTTCCAGCGC